>WNWK01024758.1:0-29329 GCA_009830355.1 Cherax destructor
GTATAATAACCTATGTGACATGTCAAGATATCTTATTAGTGAAGGTAGGATACCACTTATACTAAGCAAATTTCCTAAATTTGCTTGTAACAGATAAGTGAACTATAGATATAAATCAAAATTAATTTCCATGAACGTGCCTATCTGTGCTCATGATAATGCCAGCACAGATGGGCATGTTTGTGGAGCAACTTGCAATGTGAACAGACTGACTGATGTTGTAGTGGCCAGGCTTAGGCTTGGCTACAGGTACTTCTGGCAGTTTGGGAGACACAAATGATGATCAAACTAAATGCAAATTATGTGATCAGGCATATGGCCACTGTCTTGAACACTATGTGCTTAATTGTCCACTTATTGAGGAATATAGAGATAGGCAGTATAATAACCTATGTGACATGTCAAGATATCTTATTCATGAAATAAGATACCAATGGTACTAAGCAAATTTCCTAAATTTGCTTGTAACAGATAATTGAAATGTAGATATAAACCCAAATGTACAATTGTTAACCCCTTTGGGGCCTAGTGCCAAGGCCTTTTGTGTATCCATATGCTCTTGCGCTACCGTCCACAGGATGGATATGGGGTGCACAATAAACTAGTCACTTCAGTGGCAAAATCTAATCTGCGTGGGCGAAACGTTGTCAATAAAGGATCATATTATACTGCTTATGTCTTTATTTTTTCCATTGTGTCGGTATTTTATACCATTTATTTCCGGGGGTGCAGGGTACCGCTCTGCTGGTGCTTGGCAAGAGCGTCCATCGTGTCGAATTGGAAACTTCAAGTTTCTATTTCCAATTACAAAGGAACTTTTGTTCCTTGTCTTTCATGGTGAGCTTTGTGCAACAGATCTTCCCCTTTGACCCATACATGTCAGGATAACTGACAGGGAACAGTGTAGTAAAGAAAGCGAATGCTAGACTGAAGTTCCTCTACAGACAAGCACAGTGTCTACCTACTGAGGCTCGCAGGACCCTATGTCTAGCCCTTATACAATGTCATATGTATTAATATTGGTAGAATTACCGACAATATGTTAAGTAAAAAGGACACAAATGCTTAACAAATACTTAACAAATACGTACTTAACATAATGTCATATGGGCTACGCTTGCTCTTCATGGTACTCTGCCTTGACAAAAAAAAAAAAAAATTGAGAGATAAACTGCAAATCACCCAGAACAAAATGGTAAGATTCATCCTGGACCTGGGTCCAAGAGAACATGTAGGCCAGGATGAATTATAAAAATTGGATATGCCGAATATTAAAGACAGAGTAAAACAACTTTAGTTAAATCAAGTTTATAAAATTGCTCACAAACAGTGTCCAGAATATCTTGCTAATTTTGACAAGGCTGGGAACTAAAGCTGTCATAGTACTAGGGGGAGAGGGCACAACATTGTAGTACCCACAGTCAGTGGACAGGCTTCAAACACCTTTTATTGTACAGCAATAAAGGAATGAAACAGACTGCCTGCCCATGTCAAAGCCAGTCATAGCATAAAACAGTTCACAAAGAGAGCCAAAAGATGCCTAATGAATGTAGCGACAGAAAAGTAGGAGAATGATTTTTTATTTTTTAAGCTAACACTCATGTAAATGTAAATAACTCGTTTTACCTCATTCCTAGTATATATCCTTTATAGTATAATATTAAGATAATCTGCTTCTATGTATGTTAATTAGTACTGTATTTGTGTATAGCTGAATAAACTTACTGACTGACTTATTGTGTCAGTGGTCCTTATAAACCTCAACAAAGACGAAGAACGTGTGTTGTTTCTGGTGTCTAAAACATGTGAGTAACACCTGCTTTTATTACAATACATGTGAGTAACACCTGCCTTTATTACAACACAGGTGTTAGTGCTAAATATTGAGTCTGAGTCTTGATATATAGTGTACTATTAAGGTAGTGAGGCTCCAGATATATCCGAAGTGTGAGGTGTTAGGTGCTCAGGTGTCAAGTGTGTGAGGTGTTAGGTGCTCAGGTGTCAAGTGTGTGAGATGTTAGGTGCTCAGGTGTCAAGTGTGTGAGGTGTTAGGTGCTCAGGTGTTGAGTGTGTAAGGTGTTAGGTGCTCAGGTGTCAAGTGTGTGAGGTGTTAGGTGCTCAGGTGTCAAGTGTCAGGTGCTCAGGTTTTGAGTGAGTGAGGTGTTAGGTGCTCAGGTTTTGAGTGTGTCAGGTGTTAGGTGCTCATGTGTTGAGTGTGTGAGGTGTTAGGTGTTCAGGTGTTGAGTGTTCAGGTGTTGAGTGTTATATGCTCAGGTGTTGAGTGTGTTAGGTGCTCAGGTGTTGAGTGTGTTAGGTGCTCAGGTGTTGAATGTGTGAGGTGTTAGGTGCTCATGTGTTGAGTGTGAGGTGTTAGGTGCTCAGGTGTTGAATGTGTGAGGTGTTAGGTGCTCATGTGTTAGGTTGATGAATACCATGAAGCAAAGAGGTAAAATGGGCAAGGCGCAGGGCGTGGGAGTGGTAGTGTTGGTGAAGAAGGGTAAGGAGATACAGGCTATGAGTAATTATAGGCCGATTGTGTTGATGAACGCGGATTATAAGATTTTTGCGAAGATATTAGGAAATAGGATAAAGCGTGTGTACACCGAGTGATTGCGGAAGGACAGTGTGGAATCCCGGGGCGTAGTATGATTCAAGGTCATGAGTGTATAAAGGATTTTATAGATTGTGAGCCGGAAGGGGGGGTGTTGGCGCTGGATTGGAAGGGGGCTTATGATAGTGTTGAGAGAGTGGCTTTGTATGAAATCATGAGGAAGCAGGGGTTTGGGGAGGAAGTGGTAACTTGGGTTGAGACGTTGTATAGTGAGGCAGGTATACAGGTGCAGGTAAATGGGAGACTGGGTAGAAAAGTGGGAATGGGTAGGGGTCTGCGACAGGGATGTCCTCTGTCGCAGATTTTGTTTGCCTGTATGCAGGACCCTTTTTATAGGTTGATGGAGGAAGGAGTAGGGAGAGGGACTAGGGTGGTGGGGGAGGGGCCTAGAATAGTAGGGTATGTGGATGATACCACAATTTTGGTGAGCACGGAGCAGGGTTTTGACAATATTGCTAGGATTTTACAAGGGTTTTGTGGAGCGACGGGGATGCGTATTAATTGCGCAAAGTCACGACTGTTGGAGGTGGGTAGATGGCTGGGTGGGAGGTTGGGGGCGAGGTATGGGTGGGTTATTGAGGAGGCCATAAGAATATGTGGTATAATGTATATGTGTGACAGTAAGTTGGCTAGGACTATGAATTCGGGGAGGGTCGTGAAAGCAGCAGTGACTAGGTTAGAGGGTTGGAGGGCAGGGGATCTTACGCTACAGCAACGTGTGCTAGCTGTGAATACGTTAATATACAGCAAGTTATGGCATGTGGGTGCGATTTTTCCTCTATTGCAAACGGATGTGCGTGGGATGGAGTTAAAGTTTTTTAGGTATGTGTGGGCGGCAGGTAAGCATTGGATTAGAAAGGAGGTGGTTAGGAGCCGGGTGGAGTTGGGTGGGCTAGGACTCATAAGTGTTGAACGTAGATTGATGTGCCTGTATGTGAAGCGATGTATGGTGCGATGGGGGGGAGAGCATGGAACTTGTGTAGGGTGGGTGGAGAATGAGGTGCACAGGTGGTGGGCAGGAGCGGCGTTGCGACAGTGTTGGGATCTTTTGCAATGTCTGGTGGTTATGAGGCAGCCGCATAAATTAGCGGCGAGTGCGATGGAGAGGATGGGGGAGTAAGCCAGGTGTTAGTAGGTGTGGCAGAGTACCCTGTGTATGATTGGGGATTGATATGGAAGGGGTTCAAGAGTCTGCGTATAACTGCTAGGGATAGGGAATTTATGTACCGGTTTTTACATGGGGCAGTGGCCTCGAAGGCTCTGCTATTTCGGATGGGAATGGTAAGGGATGGGTGTTGTAGTAGGTGTGGATTGGAGGAAACGGTGTGGCATGTACTGTATTTCTGCAATAGTTTGGGGCAGATGAGGGAGTGGATGGGACGGGTTTTGCGGTACATTGGGGGGGGAGGACCCATGACCACAACACAAGACACAGATCACTTTTTGATATACCCCGTGTTCATATCAACCTATGTAAAAATTCTATGCACATAAAGGGCCCCAGAATCTGGAATTCATTACCAGTAAATATTAAGATAATCTTGTCTGAAAATCAATTTAAGACTCAACTCAAAAACCACCTACTCACCCAAAACTAATTGATCATACTATAAACTACTTTGAAAAATGCTCATTGTTACTTTTCTATACGATAATCTCAATTTTTAATATGTTACTATTATGTTACCCCCTACTCATATTATAAGTTAATGTCAAAAATGCTCAATGTTATTTTCCTTAAGATAATCTCAATTCCATATTATCATTCAAGAATCTTAACACCTGTAACAATCTAATATCTAATATCATTATATAATAATTTAAACAGTAAAATTTCATCATATTGTAATTTTGAAAATAATTTTTAACTAGAATAAACTCAATAAATTTCTCTAATATTAAGTACATAGTTTTTAAGGACTAGAATAAGCTGCCCCTAATGCCATGGCATGTCAGTGGCTCTCCTTGCACTCAATTTACATTGTAACTACCGATACCCATGTAATCTGCAATGAAATAAAATTTGTTTGTTTGTTTGTTATTAAGGGCTATGAGTCTTGATATAAGGGGAGTGAGTCAACAAGTGCGCAGAAGCCTTGCGTATTTAATGGTAGATTTTGTATGTGTGTCATGGCGTTTACGGGAAACGGGTGGGAGGGAGCGGATCAGGGCGGTGGCGGGAAATATGTATAGAACCAAATGTAGGAATAGAGTGGTGTATGGGAATAGATGGGAAACAGCATTTTCGGAGAATTATAAGAACATGGTTGTGGGAGGTTTATTGAATGCTTAGACAGAAAGGGATCGAGATTGGGGATGGGTGGGGGCGTATGAAAGTGAGGAGCGTGTAAGGGCTGGGGAAGGGGGGGAAGTGTTGCAGTGTGCGAGGGGTTTATAGGTAGATGAGTTATAGAGGGGGGTATGAGAGTGGGTTTTTTTAGAGGATGGTGGGTTGTGGGAGACGGAACGACTATGCCTTATGTTATGACGGGAAACGATGGACATGGTAGGATATGGTATGTGTGGTGGGAGACTTGCAGGACGCACTGGGGGGGGTGGAGGGGGGATTAGTTTCATGTAAGGGGTTTTACGTTGGGTTACCTGATCACTGTGGAGTCAGGTGATGAGGTGTCATGTGATGTGTGTGTTGTGTGACTGGTGAGTGGAGATAATGTGGCCTTCATATTGTTATAATAGAACAATATGAGCATGTAAGGGTGTACATAGGTTTATGTACTGGGGGTTTGTATGCGATATGTTAATATAGGATGACTGGGGCAGGAACACTAGTAGCATTGCTTCATACCTGCATATAGTGTTCAGTAGTGTGTATGATATAACATTTGGGTACTGAAACGTGTGTTGTGAACACTGCAGAGTTCATTGGGGACGTGACCTGTGGTGGGCGTCTGTGTAATTTTTGTGCCGGCATATTGCTATATGAGCATTTTGTGAGGGGTTTAGGGAGTTCCCTGTTGGCAATACTCCATTGAGTGTATAATGAGAGGTCCCCATGGGACGGAATATGTTATACTTAACTGTACGATACATGAAGTCTTTTTGTTCCATGTAATGATATTTACCAATGTCAACTTGCAAAAGTGTGTCATGATCTGTTGTACATATATTTGGAGAGGATGTCATGTACACTTTTAAGTATTGATTCTTAACCTTTTGTGCTTTTTTTGTGTTTACTTGTTAGGAAACACCTACGGGGTATGCATTGTTTCTTGACGAGGGAGGGGGGGGATAAGTGTATAGGGCTATATTGTGATACTAAGTAATTGATGGTTATTGTATTTTGCTGTTGGTATGTGATACTATGAGGAGATAGAACTATACAGTTGTTTCTTGATTATTCATGTACGAATGGGGCATTGTAGCTGTTATATTGGCTTTATGTATGTGGTGTTTGTTTTGGATATTGAAAATGACCTTATTTGTTAATGAGCATGTAGATGTATGTGCTTTTTGTGTACAGAATTGTGTTTTTTAAATAAAATATAAAAAAAAAATAACACAACAAAAGGCAGCAGTTAGAATAATAACACATTCACACTCCAGACAACCTACTCCACTAATATTCAAAAACCTAAACTTACTCACCATAAAAGACATCCATACTTTTTACTGTGCCTATTACATACATAGAACACTCTATGCAAATATTAACCCACCACTCAAACTTCTTACCAATTTTCACAGGACACATAACCATAACACTAGACACAGATCACTCCTCGCTGTTCCCCGTGTCCATCTAACACTATGTAAAAACTCAATGCATATAAAAGGCATGAAAATTTGGAATTCATTACCTGTCATTGCCAAAGAAACCCTGCCTTTACCCCAATTCAAAACGATGCTAAAAAACCACCTCACCCAAACCTAAGTGCTTAATATCAAACATTCTCAACAAAGTAGAATAATCATTTACTGTAAAAACCTCACTAATCACTTAAATGTAAAAACCTGTTATGAATAATACATACTAAGCTAACTATATCCATAACATTTACATTATAATGACCACGGAAACAGTAACTGCAATGCAATTAATTGTTTTAAATTGTTATCTCACTCAATTAGTTGCATTGCTACAATTAATTGATATGTTCAACTTATATTCAAACTTTATAACTTAGATACGCAATTATACTTATTTTATAAATTATCAACCATAACTTTTTACCATGTAGTCTATAATTAAGTAGTCCTAAGAATGCCTGCAATGCACAGCATATTAGGGGCTTTTGGCATGTACATCTCATTAATACCTATGTATCTTGTCTACCCAACCATGTATCATTGTACCATGTCTCAATAAAGTATTATTATCATTATTATTATTATTATTATTATTATTATTATTACTATTATCATATACTCCAACGTATCCAAAACATTGCTGGAACCTATAAATACTTTGTATATATTCCTAGACATTAGTAAATGACCAAGGCAAGTGTAAATGTCCACCTATCAGTGTGTTTGTGACAATTTGAGTACAATTTCAGTACCTAATTTTAGTCTTAGAACAAAGAACTACTATACTAAATTGTAATTATCAGAACATAAAAATTAAATAAAATAATATAAAAACGAGAAACAATCAGTATTTACCAAGATATAGATGCGTAAAGTTGGCAAAAAATGAGCCGCGTATGGCAACAGCGGCGAATGCCGCTCACCCGGTAAACTTTGGTTTACTTCCTTTCATAGGTTTATTGTTTTTTTCACTATTTTATTTTTTTACATAACTTATGTGGCCTGTGAGACCAAAGTAAGGTGCAATGTATATATATACACTCGTTGTATGCAACACAATAATCACACAAACATTAGTATCATTATATTGTTTACAAAACTTGTTTACACCAACCAACAATAAAAAAAAATTGTTTATTACTATTGTTTAATAATATATACAGTAGACCGTCATTTAGCACGAGATTATGTTACAAGTTATGGGTATTGCACGATTGAAGAATTGCGGCACATTATTATCTAACACAACGTAAAAATGATATTACATGGTTCGTGAGAGAGGAAAAAATTTTGAGCGCACGGTCGCCCGCGGTGGGTTTAACCATTGAGTCAGTGGGGGGTCCTACTGAGAGTGGCTATGACCCACATCAAGTGTTTAATTCTGACGAGACAAGTGTTTTCTGGAAGAAAATGCCAACACAAACTTATATCAGTCAGCAAGGCTTCAAGACAGCAAAAAATCGCTTCACCTTGCTCCTTTGCGGTAATGCATCAGGAGAAGGGAATTTGTTTTTCCTTCCCACAAACTGTAAGTTTATTCAGATACACGGGGCCAGGAGCTGAGTTTCAACCCCTTCAACGACAATTAAGTGAGTACAGTTATATTGATTATCATACATAGCAGCATATGTGTAGAGAACCTAGGATAACCCAAATAAGTCAGACAGAATCAAAATAAGTCACTGACTTATTTGGGTTATCCTAGGTTCTCTACACATATGCTGCTATGTATGATAATCTATGTAACTTTACTCACCTAATTGTGGTTGCAGGGGTCGAGACTCAGCTCCTGGCCCTGTGTATCTGAATAAACTTAGTTTGCGTGAAGGAAAAACAAATTCCTATTCCGTCAAGAGGCCACCTTGTTATTGTTCAGCGGGGGACACAACCCACCCCCGACTCCACCATCCCACCATCCAACCATTCATATTCCATACGCGTCAAAAAAATCCTGCTACAAGCCAGCTGTTTGTGAAGAATAAGAGAGAGTGAATTGTGTTTTGATCTTTAAATTACTATATCTTGTATCTGCCAAGCAATCATGACACCCTTTAGGCATACCTGTCGTGTGGGTCTTGGGAGAGATATATAGGAGGTCAAAGATACTCCTTGTTGGATGGTTACGGTATATTTACAGTAAGTGAAGGAGAGTCCAGCCACACCGTCTGTCTCGCTTGTAGGTCTAACGCTAGTGAGGCAGTCCGCCTATATGAGGCTGTGCACATGCGCTGAGCCTCTGACGTCAGCGGGTACCGTGACGTCACACGCAAAGGGACCAGCTGTATAAGTAAGAGGAAAGATATACTACACAAGTGTATATATGATACTGACACGACATACCAGTGTTGCTCAAAGTGGCAAGAAAAGGTGTAAGCATTTAACCCTTTGACTGTCGGAGGCCCCTCTCTGAAACTGTCATTCTATGTCGGGAAATATTCGAAAAAAAAAAAAAAAAATTCATATCAAAATGTTAAGATTATTTTTCTGATTGTTTAAATCCCAAAAAAATTTTTTTGCGATCAGTATTTACCGAGATATAGAGGCGTAAAGTTGGCAAAAAATGAGCCGCGTATGGCAACAGCGGCGAATGCCGCTCACCCGGTAAACTTTGGTTTACTTCCTTTCGTAGGTTTCTTGTTTTTTTCACTATTTTATTTTTTTACATAACTTATGTGGCCTGTGAGACCAAAGGTGCAATGTATATATATACACTCGTTGTATCCAACACAATAATCGCACAAACATTAGTATCATTATATTGTTTACAAAACTTGTTTACACCAACCAACAATAAAAAAAATTGTTTATTACTATTGTTCTATAATATATATACGTACACATATATAATGACTAGACACTTTCCATCAACTGCTATTAGCACTTCAATGCTCCAAGCTGTGTGTGTGTGTGTGGGGGGGGGGGACATCTAAATTTGCTGAGTCAGGGTAAGGCAGCTGTCAAAATGACATATTATACCATTACTCACCACCCCACACTGCCTGTCAACCTATCAACACAAAAGGGGACCCATATCTTCTTCTCCACAACCTCCTTCCTTTCCTTCATACCTACCTTCCTAGCTTCCTTTTTTCCTTCATTCCTTCCTTTCTTTCTGCCTTCCTTTCTTACATATTTCCTTCCTTCCTTCCTCTCATCTCTTCCTTCCTGCCTTCCTTCCTTTCTTCCTTCATTCCTGCCTTTATTTCTTCCTTCCTTTCTTACTTCTTTTGTTCCTTCCTTCCTCTCATCTCTTCCTTCCTTCCTTTCTCTCTTTCTTTCTTTCTTACTTCCTTCCTTCTTCCTTACTTCTTTCCTTCCTCTCATCTCATCTCTTCTTTCCTTCCTTCCTCTCATCTCTTCTTTCCTTCATTCCTTCCTCACATCTCTTCCTTACTTACTCTTACTTTCTTTCTTTCTTCCTTCCTTCTGGTATCCTGGGCATTGCTTTCGGTCACAAACTCATCAAAACCATGAAATTTATCTTCAGAGACACTTCCATCTGTGTTAGAACTATCATTGAGGAAGAGAAATGTCCCAGATGCGCCAAGGAGTCAGATAATTCTTACCGCTAGGCATGCTGAACAAGGACTACTGAAATGGTGTTCCCACAATGCACCAGTGGCTGCCCGATTTTTTTTATACTGCGCACACTGACCACACAGACCCATTCTCTCACATGTAGGCCTACCAGCTTTCTCCTGCTTGATTTGAGGCCGCTAGAATTTAGGCGTATAAATACGTCCGAAACATTGGCTCGTAAGACGTATATATACGTCCGAAACAGTCAAAGGGTTAAGTCTTAGAATTAACGAAAAAAACAGATATTAGACAAGACATAACCCGTGGCCGTAATGAAGTGTTACTTTGTACACATAAAAAGATGTATAAACATAAGTTTGTGTGACTGACTTACTGACTTGACTTACTTTACTGACTTACTTTACTGACTTACTTGACTGACTTACTGACTGACTTACTGACTGAATTACTGATTTACTTGACTGACTTGCTTGACTGAATGACTTGACTGACTTACTGAATGACTTGACTGACTTACTGAATGACTTGACTGACTTACTGAATGACTTGACTGACTTACTGAATGACTTGACTGACTTACTGAATGACTTGACTGACTTACTGAATGACTTGACTGACTTACTGAATGACTTGACTGACTTACTGAATGACTTGACTGACTTACTGAATGACTTGACTGACTTACTGAATGACTTGACTGACTTACTGAATGACTTGACTGACTTACTGAATGACTTGACTGACTTACTGAATGAATTGACTGACTTACTGAATGACTTGACTGACTTACTGAATGACTTGACTGACTTACTGAATGACTTGACTGACTGACTTGACTGAATGACTTGACTGACTTGACTGAATGACTTGACTGACTTACTGAATGACTTGACTGACTTACTGAATGACTTGACTGACTTACTGAATGACTTGACTGACTTACTGAATGACTTGACTGACTTACTGAGTGACTTACTGAATGACTTGACTGACTTACTGAACGACTTGACTGACTTACTGAATGACTTAAAGTTAGACACTCAGTACAACCATCGACTTCAGTTCTAGAATCTCTACTATCCACCTCAGCCCAGTAGGGCCACAGCATAACTCTCCACTCTCTTCACAATCATCCACAAACACCAGCACCCACAATTTAAGGTAAATACTATTATTTCTGTTACATTTGTAGTCTTAAGCAGTAAAAACAACATAATACATCACGATAATGAACTACAATTACATATTCACTTTTATTTTTGTAAGATCTGTTGGTCTAAAAAAAACTTGTTTGGCTTTTTGGGGACTCCTAGGAACATAACCCTATTTTTCCCTAAGTTCTTTTAATTATCTAACACGAAATTATCTAACAAGACTTTTTCAGGAACGTAACTATCGTGCTAAATGATGATCTTCTGTACACATATATAATGACTAGACTCTTTCCATCAACTGCAATTAGCACTTCAAAGCTCCAAGCTATGTGTATGTGTGTGTGTGTGTGTGTGGGGGGACATCTAAATTTGCTGAGTCAGGGTAAGGCAGCTGTCAAAATGACATATTATACCATTATTCACCACCCCACACTGCCTGTCAACCTGTCAACACAAAAGGGGACCCATGTCTTCTTCTCCACAACCTCCTTCCTTTCCTTCATACCTACCTTCCTAGCTTCCTTTCTTCCTTCATTCCTTCCTTTCTTATATATTTCCTTCCTTTCTTCCCCTCATCTCTTCCTTCCTGCCTTCCTTCCTTTCTTCCTTCATTCCTTCCTTTCTTACTTCTTTTGTTCCTTCCTTCCTCTCATCTCTTCCTTCCTTCCTTTCTTTCTTTCTTCCTTCTTCCTTTCCTCCTTCCTTACTTCTTTCCTTCCTTCCTCTCATCTCTTCTTTCGTTCCTTCCCTCCTCTCATCTATTCTTTCCTTCCTCACATCTCTTCCTTCCTTCCTTACTTTCTTTCTTTCTTCCTTCCTTCCTTCTGTTATCCTGGGCATTGCTTTCGGTCACAAATTCCTCAAAACCATGAGATTTATCTTCAGAGATACTTCCATCTGTGTTAGAGCTATGATTGACGAAGAGAAATGTCCCAGATAGGCCAAGGAGTCAAATAATTCTTACTGCTAGGCATGCTGAACAAGGGCTACTGAAATGGTGTTCCCATAATGCACCAGTAGCTGCCCGATTTTTTTTATACTGCGCACACTGACCAAACAGACCCATTCTCTCACATGTGGGCCTACCAGCTTTCTCCTGCTTGATTTGAGGCCGCTAGAATTTAGGCGTATAAATACGTCCGAAACATTGGCTCGTAAGACGTATATATACGACCGAAACAGTCAAAGGGTTAATATTGTTTATGTCATATTAGATGAATTGTGCTAGATAAATAAGCCGCAGAGTTTATATTAGTGTCGTATTGAAGGGCTATCTTGTCCTGCCTCCAAACAAACTCTCCTGCCTCTCTCATACACCAACAAGAGTTTTCAGTAAAGGTAAAACAGATTCAAATGTTCATTTGTCCATTAAAATTTATATTTATTTCTCATTGTTTTCGGTATGTAAGATTATAGTACAGTGGACCCTCGGTTAACGAAATTAATCCGGTCCAGGAGCTATTACTTAATCTGAATCTTTCGTAATCGGAAACCTTATTTCCCATAAGAAATAATGTAAATACAATTAATTCGTTCCACAAAAAAATAATCTCTCTCTCAAAAAAAAAATAACATTTACTTACCTTTATTGAAGAGTTGCAGGCATCTGGAAGGTAGAGTTGCTGACAGGGGCAGGGTGTTAATGGTTGGAAGAGGAATCCCCCTCCAAAAGGACTTCAGGTAACAAGTCCCTCTCTGGGGTTACTTCCCTTCTTGGTCTTTTAATGCCACTAGGACCAGCTTGAGAGTCACTAGACCCCTTCCTGGTGAAGTAACTATCCACAGTCCTCTGTTTCTGGCGACTTTTCAACACTTTTCTGAAGTGCAACATGGCTCTGTCACTGAAGTGGCTGCACAGATGGCTCATTTCAGCTAGCTCAGCGTGGTGTCTTTCAATAAATGTCTGCAACTCATTCCACTTTGTACACATCTCATTAAGCACTGAAGAAGGCATTTTCTTCCAAAACAGGCCTGTTTCATCACAATTAAACACTTGTTGGGGGAGGAATTCTTCAGCCTCTACGAACCCCTTAAAATCACTCACAAATTTTTCAGCTGAACGTTTTGTCTGAGTTGGATGCCTCACCATGCCTCACATCATTGTGTATGCCACTACGTTTCTTAAACTTCTCAAACCAGCCTTTGCTGGCTTTAAAATCACTCGCCTCACCACTGGTTCCAGGCATTGTATTCATAAGATCTGCGTGCAACTTCCTTGCCTTTTCACAAATTATCGCCATAGAAATACTATCACCCGATAACTGTTTTTCATTGATCCACACCATCAGTAACTTCTCAACCTCATCCACTGTTTTCGATCTTTGTTTCGTTAACAAATTAACCCCTTTTGCAACATTAGCTTCATTGATCTCATTTCTGTTTGCCAGGATAGTGCCGATAGTAGATGGAATTTTCTTGTACATCCTGGCAAGATCACTAAGACGTACACCACTCTCATATTTTTTCTATGATTTCCTTCTTCAGTTCGATGGTGTTCCTCACTCTCTTTACCACAGGGGTGCCACTAGGAAGCTTCTTTGGACCCATGGTGACTTATTTCACAGTGACAATCACTAAACCACTAAAAAAAGACACCAAATATATTGTGAATCTTTGAAAGAGCGCGCTAGGTAATGTTCTCTCAATGGTAAACAACGCTTCACTGGTGTCCTGAGCTTGCGCGGAGCAGGCGGACACGTCTAATACCTTTCGCTAACCGAGGAATTTTTCGCTAACCGATTACGAAAAAAGCTTTCGTTTTCCGAAACTTTCGTTAACGGAACCTTTCGTTAACCGAGGGTCCACTGCATTTATTCTTTAAAAAAAATGATTTTTTGGTTGGAAATGGATTATTTGTATTTACATTATTTCTTATGGGAAATAAGGTTTCGAATTACGAGCAATACGTGTAGAGAGTTAGCTCCTGGAACGGATTAATTTCGTTAGTCGAGGGACCACTGTACTCTGCTTGTAGATATAATGTGTAAACATGACTGGCAAATACGTATTTACACTTGCTCAGGAACTAGACGTGTTGATGCAGTCGTGTGTAATACCTGTTGGTTCAGGAATGGCTCTCTCTGAGACAGGAGAGCTAGATGCTAGATGGACATACAGATAGACAGAGAGCTTGACAGACAGAGAGCTTGACAGACAGAGAGCTTGACGGACAGACAGATAGACAGAGATTGACAGACAGATATGTTTGTGTAACAGTGAAAACAGAGGGCAGATGCTAATCAAATGTCACCCCTTATCTTATCTTATCACTGTCACCAGTGGACTAACTTGTCTTACATCATGCTTCAAGGGAGCTTATTATTCTTATTCTTATTATTATTATTCCTATTATTATTATTATTATTATTATTATTATTATTATTATATACTCACACATATCCAAAACATTGCTGGGACCTATAAATACTTTGTATATATTCCTAGACAATAGTAAATGACCAAGGCAGGTGTAAATGTCCACCTGTCAGTGTGTTTGTGACAATTTGAGTACAATTTCAGTACCTAATACAGTGGAACCTTTACTAACGAGCGCATTCACGTGCAAGTTTTTCCAGATACGAGCAGTCGATCGGTCGATTTTTTGCTTCTATAGGCGAGTGAAATTTCCAGATGTGAATAGGTGAGGGGCTCTTGCTCTTGATCTAGGGAATTGGATCTCAATTGTATGTAGGACTATCTTATTGAAACTTGGGCAATGTATGATGGAAAGATGTTTCTTAACGTACACCAAAATTGAAAGGGCCTTAGCCGCTCCTTAGCAGTACAGTCAGCCCCGGTTAACGATATTAATCCGTTCCAGAGGGCTTATCGGTAACCGAAAATATCGTTATCCGATTCTATTTTCCCCATAAGAAATAATGGAAATAAAATTAATCCGTACCAAACACCCAAAAAGTATTAAAATAAAATATTTTTCTACATTAAATATACATTAAATTACACACAATTTTATAGGAAATAAAGAAATACAGTGGACCCCCGAGTTTCGTAAGGTTCTTACTTCGTAAACATCGTGTTTCGTAAGCTTTTTACGATTTCGAGAATCGTAAAACGGCTCGTGTTTCGTAATGTATTAGACCTGTCCGCCTGCTCCGCGCCTGCGCGGGATGCAGGACGCCGCCAGTGAAGCGTTGTTTACCATTGAGAGAACATTACCTAGCGCGCTCTTTCAAACATTCACACTACATTTGGTGTTTTTTTTTGGTGCTTTAGTGATTGTCACTGTGAAATAAGTCACCATGGGTCCAAAGAAGCTTCCTAGTGGCACCCCTGTGGTAAAGAAAGTGAGGAACACCATCGAACTGAAGAAAGAGATAATAGAAAAATATGAGAGTGGCGTACGTTTGAGTGATCTTGCCAGGATGTACAACAAAACCCCTTCTACTATCAGCTCTATCCTGGCAAAGAGAAATGAGATCAAGGAAACTAATGTTGCAAAAGGGGTTGATATGTTAACGAAAAATAGATCGAAAACAGTGGATGAGGTTGAGAAGTTGTTGTTGGTGTGGATCCATGAAAAACAGAGAACAGGTGATAGTATTTCCATGGCGATAATTTGTGAAAAGGCAAGGAAGTTGCACGCAGATCTTGTCAAGACAATGCCTGCAACCAGTGGTGAGACAAGTGATTTTAAAGCCAGCAAAGGCTGGTTTGACAGGTTTAAGAAACGTAGTGGCATACACAGTGTTGTGAGGCATGGTGAGGCAGCCAGCTCAGACAAACGTGCAGCTGAAAAATTTTTGCATGAATTCCAGGGGTTCGTAGAGGCTGAACAATTCCTCCCCCAACAAGTGTTTAACTGTGATGAAACAGGCCTGTTTTGGAAGAAAATGCCCAACAGGACCTACATTACTCAGGAGGAAAAGGCACAGCCAGGACACAAGCCTATGAAAGACAGGCTAACTCTCATGTTTTGTTCTAATGCTAGTGGGGATTTTAAAGTGAAGCCTTTACTGGTGTATCACTATAAAAATCCCAGACCCTTCAAGAATCACAGTGTTGACAAGAATAATTTGTGTGTGCATTGGAAGGCTAACACCAAGGCATGGGTCACTACGGAGATTTTCAAGGAATGGGTGACTGGAGTGTTTGGCCCTACTGTGAAGAAATACCTCTTGGAAAAGAAATTGCCACTCAAGTGCCTCCTGATACTGGACAGTGCTCCTGCTCACCCTCACAACTTGCAAGAGTGTTTGTCTGACAAGTTTAATTTCATCAGAGTGAAGTTCTTGCCTCCTAACACCACTCCTCTCCTCCAGCCCATGGACCAGCAGGTCATTTCCAACTTCAAGAAACTGTACACCAAAGCACTGTTTGAAAAGTGCTTTGAAGTGACCTCGGACACTGAGTTGACCCTAAGAGAGTTCTGGAAAGATCACTTCAACATTGTGCAATGCATACGCCTTATAGGTAAGGCTTGGGAGGGAGTGACTTCCAGGACTTTGAACTCTGCTTGGAGACCATTGTGGCCAGGTTGTGTCCAACAGAGGGATTTTGAAGGATTTGAGGCTGACCCTGACCTTGACCCTGACGACCCTGTGCCTGTTGTGGACTCTATTGTGGCATTGGGGAACAACCTGGGGTTGGAGGTGAGTGGTGAGGATGTGGAAGAGTTGGTGGAGGCCCACAGGGTAGAGCTAACAACTGAAGAGCTGCAAGAGCTTCATCTGGAACAGCAACAGACCACAGCTGAGGTTATTGCTTCAAAGGAGGAGGGTGAGAGACAGAAGGAGGTGCCCTCTTCAGTGCTTAAGGAGATGTGTACAAAGTGGAATGAGTTGCAGACATTTGTTGAAAGACACCACCCTGAGCAAGCTGAAATGAGCCTTCTGTGCAGCCACTTCAGTGACAGAGCCATGTCGCACTTCAGGAAAGTGTTGAAGGCAGGGGTCTGGTGACTCTCAAGCTGGTCCTAGTGGCATTAAAAGACCAAAAAGGGAAGTAACCCCAGAGAGGGACTTGTTACCTGAACTCCTTTTGGAGGGGGATTCCCCTTCCAACCACTAACTCCCTGCCCCTATCAGCAACTCTACCTTCCAGATGCCTGCAACTCTTCAATAAAGGTAAGTAAATGTATATATATATATATATATTGTTTTTAATTTAGTATGTGAATATTTTTTTGTGGAACGGATTAATTGTATTTACATTATTTCTTATGGGAAATAATGGTTCGAATTTCGTAAACTTCGTGTTAAGTACTAGCTCCTGGAACGGATTAATTACGATACTCGGGGGTCCACTGTAATAGTACAATAACATGTCACTTACATTTATTGAAGAGTTGTTGATGTGTGGAAGACGGGAGGAGGGGAAAGGATGGAGTAGTATGCTAGTGTTTGGAAGGGGAATCTTCTTCCATTAACACTGCAGGTTATAAATTAGACACATATGCAACATTTGGGTATCTTTATTGAGGAAACGTTTCGCCACACAGTGGCTTCATCAGTCCAATACAAAGTAGAAAGGTGTAAGGAGAGTAGGAGTTTTGAGGTAATCAGTCCCTCGGCCTGGAGTCGATGTGTTCAGTCCATCAATCTTGTAAAAAGTACTGCATATGTCCGTAGAGGTGGCTTATATACTGTAGTCAGGTGAGGTGAAGCAGCATATGCAGTACTTTTTACAAGATTGATGGACTGAACACATCGACTCCAGGCCGAGGGACTGATTACCTCAAAACTTCTACTCTCCTTACACCTTTCTACTTTGTATTGGACTGATGAAGCCACTGTGTGGCGAAACGTTTCCTCAATAAAGATACCCAAATGTTGCATATGTGTCTAATTTATAACTTGTCGGTTCTTTGAACCATTCATCTAAACACTGCAGGTGGCAAGTTCTTTTCTGGGGTTACTGGCCTTTTTCTTTTAATGTCACTAGGACCAGGTTGAGAGTCACTGGACCCCTCTCTAACAAAAAATCTGTCCAGGGAGCTGTGTGTGTGGCGATTCTTTAAAACATCCCTGAAATGGGACACCACAGTGTCATTGTACTGGTTGCCAGCACGGCCTGCAACAGCAAGGTTAGGGTGATATTCATCCATAAAGCCTTGCACATCAGTCCATTTTGCACAGATCTCCCTAATCCTTGAAGAAGGCACCTTCTTCCGTCCCTGTTCCACCTCCTCCTCCTCCTCTGAACCATTGTCCTGACCTGTGGTCTGTTGTTGCTGTTGCTGTTGAAGCTCTTCCAGATCTTCAGTAGTTATCTCTTCTTTGTGCTCCTCCACCAACTGTTCCACATCCTCAACACTCACCTCCAACCCCATGGACTTGCCCAGTTCCACAATTAGAGCATCCAGAACCTTGTCATAGTGGTCCAGTAGTTGGGACAGACAGGAGCGACCTGCTCTAAACCAATGCTGCCCTGGGTTGTGTAATTGATGTGTATCTAGATGAGCAGGATTGCCACTCATCTAGATACCCATCAATTACACAACCAGGGCAGCATGGGTTACAGCAGGTCGCTACTGTCTGTCCCAACTACTGGACCACTACGACAATGTTCTGGATGCTCTAGAAGACAAACAGAATGGAGATGTTATATACAAAGACTTTGCAAAAGCCTTTGACAAGTGTGACCATGGTGTAATAGCACACAAAATGCGTGATAAAGGAATAACAGGAAAAGTGGGTAGATGGATCTATAATTTCCAAACAAGTAGAACACAGAGAGTAGTACAGTGGACCCCCGAGTTTCGAAAGGTTCTTACTTCGTAAACATCGTGTTTCGTAAGCTTTTTACGACTTCGAGAATCGTAAAACCGCTCGTTTCGTAACGTATTAGACCTGTCCGCCTGCTCCGTGCCTGCGCGGGACGCAGGACGCCGCCAGTGAAGCGTTGTTTACCATTGAGAGAACATTACCTAGCGCGCTCTTTCAAACATTCACACTACATTTGGTGTTTTTTTTTGGTGCTTTAGTGATTGTCACTGTGAAATAAGTCACCATGGGTCCAAAGAAGCTTCCTAGTGGCACCCCTGTGGTAGCATTCATGGAGGGAGTGTAGCATTCATGCAGGGAGTTTAGCATTCATGCAGGAAGTGTAGCATTCATGCAGGGAGTGTAGCAGGCATGCAGGGAGTATAGCAGGCATGCAGGGAGTGTAGCATTCATGCAGGGAGTGTAGCATTCATGCAGGGAGTGTAACATTCATGCAGGGAGTGTAGCATTCATTTAGGGAGTGTATCAGGCATGCAGGGAGTGTAGCAGGCATGCAGGGAGTGTAGCAGGCATGCAGGGAGTGTAGCAGGCATGCAGGGAGTTTAGCATTGATGCAGGGAGTTTAGCAGGCATGCAGGGAGTGTAGCTTTCATGCAGGGAGTGTAGCAGACATGCAGGGAGTGTAGCAGGCATGTAGGGAGTGTAGCAGGCATGCAGGGAGTGTAGCATTCATGCAGGGAGTGTAGCAGATATGCAAGGAGTGTAGCAGGCATGCAGGGAGTGTAGCATTCATGCAGGGAGTGTAGCAGGCATGCAGGGACTGTAGCAGGCATGCAGGGAGTGTAGCAGGCATGCAGGGAGTGTAGCAGGCATGCAGGAAGTGTAGCAGGCATGCAGGGAGTGTAGCAGGCATGCAGGGAGTGGGGATTTCCCTTCGTAGAGGCTGAAGAATTCCTCCCCCAACAAGTGTTTAATTGTGATGAAACAGGCCTCTTTTGGAAGAAAATGCCCAAGAGGACCTTCATTACTCATTACTCTATCTTCCAGATGCCTGCAACTCTTCAATAAAGGTAAGTAAATGTATATATATATATATATATTGTTTTTAATTATTTTATATGTGAATATTTTTTTGTGGAACGGATTAATTGTATTTACATAATGGTTCGAATTTCGAAAACTTCGTGTTAAGTACTAGCTCCTGGAACGGATTAATTACGATACTCGGGGGTCCACTGTAGTCAACAGAGTAAAGTCTGAGGCGGCTACAGTGAAAAGCTCTGTTCCACAAGGCACAGTACTCGCTCCCATCCTGTTCCTCATCATCATATCTGACATAGACAGGGATATAAGCCACAGTGCCGTGTCTTCCTTTGCAGATGACACACGAATCTGTATGACAGTGTCCACCGTTGAAGACATTGCAAGACTCAAAGCAGACATAAACCAAATCTTTAAATGGGCTGCAGAAAACAATATGAAGTTCATTGATGAGAAATTTCAATTACTCAGATATGGAAAACGTGAAGAAATTAAAATCTCATCGGAGTACAAAACAAATTCCAACCACACAATAGAGCGAAAAACTAATGTCAAAGACCTGGGAGTGATCATGTCAGAGGATCTCACCTTCAAGGTAACACTGTAGCAATTGCATCTGCTAGAAAAATGACAGGATGGATAATGAGAACCTTCAAAACCAGGGATACCAAGCCCATGTTGACACTTTTCAGGTCGCTTGTTCTATCTAGGCTGAAATATTGCTGCACACTAACTGCACCTTTCAATACACACACAACCCGCACATATAAAAAGAGAGGAGCTTACGACGACGCTTCGGTCCGACTTGGACCATTTACAAACTCACACTAACACACAGAACAGGTGGAAGGGGTATATATAGGCAGGCATATGAAATAGTAGAGAATCTTCTTCTGAAGGTAATAAAACAAAAAGTACAAAATTTGATAGATAATTGACGAAATTATGCGCTCACAAATTTTGATGCGTCAGCAATATTTACTCATTGGCCATTTTGCCGACTTTGACTCTTATTTTAGGCCAATTACATTATTCCAGTCCACCAAATTCTTAGCTATTTTGCAAGTATTACTTCTATTCTATCAATTGAGCACAAGATATCGCCCAGTCAACTGTTTCAACTACAAAATAAAGTGATCGGAAATTGGTAATTTGGCCAATTTAACGCAAAGTTCAAAATATTCCAATTTCAAAATAGGGTCCAAAATAAACAATGCAAGCATTCCTGGCACTAAACTAACATTTCCTCTGTTCATTAGTTGTATTTTCAGGCTTTACCAATGAATTCTATTTTTATTTTTTATTCACATAATGAATTTTTATTCAAACAAAAAAATGGTAGATTTACTGTTATGCAATATTGTAATAACTGTATAAATAATATCTCCACATTTGTGAATGTATATTAGACCCACCAGCTAGCGCGTATTAGATGTGTGAGGTCATTTGTTTACTCTTGAACATCAGCAAAAATTTAACATTTCTGCTACTTTGAGCTCAGTTTCAAGCCATTTCCAGGACTAAAATCAATCAATGTCATCTCTATTTATGTAATATATCTTCCATTCTATCAAATGAGACCAACAAATCGCAAATACAGCTATAAAAAACATACGAAAAAACACTGTAAATTCGCAGTTTTAATCGAAAATTACAGTCTCAGTTTTTTTTCTCATTATGCACTGTGTGCTGCAGGATTTGTTTCATGTGGTGCACACTTACAACATTGATGTATTCTCTCATAGCTAGTCCTAAATTTACCACTCAAAGCTTATCTGAGTGAGCTAAGCTCATAGCGTAGAACTACTGTTTGGACCCTTAACTCAAAGCCGTATAACTATGGCACAGAACCTGAAAGGGTTAAAGTTAGACAGTACAACCATCAACTTCAGTTGCAGAATCTCTACCATCCACCTCAGCCCAGTAGGGCCACAGCATAACTCTGCACTCTCTTCACAATCATCCACAAACACCAGCACTAACAATTTAAGGTAAGAAATACTATTATTTCTAATGCATTTGTAGTCTTAAGCAGTAATATATCACGACAATGAACTACAATTATATATTCGCCTTTAATTTTTGCAAGATCTGTTGGTGTAAAAAACTTGTTTGGCTTTTTGGGGACTCCCTGGAACATAACCCTATTTTTCCCATAAGTTCTTTTAATTATCTAACACGATTTTACCTAACACGATGTTTTCAGGACCGTAACTACTGTGCTAAATATGGGTCTACTGTATACCATGTATCTATATTATTAATATTGTTTATTATATCATATCAGATGAATTGTGATAGATAAATAAGCCATAGAGTTGATATTAGGGAAATTATTGGAGTATTTTGTGGAGCCTGGAATTCCACTGGAATGGATTAAACTCGTAAGTAGAGGTTCCACTGTAATTAGTGTTAGAACAAAGATTGGGTATGAAATGACAAGAACTAATATAAATTGTAATTATCAGAACATAAAATTTTTATAAAATAATATAAAAATGAGAAAAAACGATATATTGGCAACACTTCTGCAAGCTGCAGGACTCGATGTTACCATCAGGTGAGCATCCAGTGCCATCTTCTCTGCCTCATATCTCGGTAAGTACTGACCCTAAAATTTTTTTTTAGCCTATAACACTTAGAAAAATGTGCTCTTTATTTCTATAAAAACAAAAAGAAATAAAAATATTTAGGGCACTGGGCGAGAGAACGCATATATACGTTTGGACCATTTATGAGTTAAACGCTTGCTGTGGCTCACAGCCAACCTTATAAATAATTTCCTGCAATTCAGCAGGGAAATTACTTGCTGCTGTATGATCAGCTGGAGCACTTTCACCATTGTTCCAGATATTTCGCTAGAACTACATTTGTTCTATCAACTGGGAACAAGAAACCATCCATTTACCGATTTCAACTACCCAATAAAGTGATCAGAAATTGGTAATTTGGCCAATTTCATACACAGTTCAAGGCCAATTTCAAAATAGGGACCAGCATTAACAATACAAACATTCTTGGCACTAAAATTTCATTTTCTCTGTTCATTAGTCACATCTCCAGGCCCCTCTTATATTACACTTGCTTTCCATTTTGAAATTTTATTCACACAAAAAATAGAAGATTTACTGTTATGCAGACTACTGCAGTATTGTTAAAATAGTATAAATAATATCAGCACTTTTGTAAAAGCATATCAGACCCACCAGTATTGGATGCGTGACGCGATTTGTTTACTCTTGAACATCGGTAAAAATCTAACATTTCTGCTACTTTGAGCTCAATTTCAAGGTACTTTTATTCTCTAAAACATTAAAAATCATCTCTATCTCTGTAATATATCTTCCATTTTATCCAATGAGACCATGACAACGAGAATACAACCATAAATATCATAAAAAAAATACACCCCAAATTTGGTGTTTTAAACCAAAAACACAGTCGGTGTTTTTTCTCACTATGCATTGTGAGCTTCTGGATGTTTTTATACTGCACAAACTGAGCACTCAGACCCATTCCCTCATTCTCATTCCCATTCACCTACCAGCTTTCTCCCACAAGATTGGAAGCTGCTAAAATTTTGGCATAGTATGACAAGACCAACACTGGCTTACAAACTGTAATATTATGGGACCAACAGTGAAAAGGTTAAGGCAATAAGCTCTCACCCCTCCACCACACAGGCACCACATTTAACCCTTTGACTGTTTCAGTCGTATATATACGTCTTACGAGCCAGTGTTTCGGACGTATATACAGTCATCCCTTGGTTTTCGCTTGTCTCAGTTTCAGCCGATTTTGGTTTTCGCTCACTTTTTTCATGGAAAAATTGTCCGTTTTCGCCGATTGTCTCAGTTTTCGCCGATGGTACGGAACCTGTACACCAGTGCCGCGCACATACAAAGACCGTAGGCCCGCCACCCACGCACCTCCCACGCACATTGTCACGCAGTCTAACATTGTTTATGCTTGAGTGAACATCACCCCAGGAGTTCATACAAAACACTTATTAACAATTCATTGTTTTTGGCCCTTGATTTTTGTGTGTGACTACTAAATAAGCTACCATGGGCCCAAAGAAAGCTCCTAGTGCCAGTCCTTTGGTAAAGAAAGTGAAAAACACGATGGAGTTTAAGAGTGTAGCAGGCATGCAGGGAGTGTAGCATGTATGCAGAGAGTGTAGCATGTATGCAGGAAGTGTAGCATGTATGCAGGGAGTGTAGCATGTATGCAGGGAGTGTAGCATGTATGCAGGGAGTGTAGCATGTATGCAGGGAGTGTAGCATGTATGCAGGGAGTGTAGCATGTATGCAGGGAGTGTAGCATGTATGCAGGGAGTGTAGCATGTATGCAGGGAGTGTAGCATGTATGCAGGGAGTGTAGCATGTATGCAGGAGTGTACCATGTATGCAGGGAGTGTAGCATGTATGCAGGAGTGTAGCATGTATGCAGGGAGTGTAGCATGTATGCAGGGAGTGTAGCATGTATGCAGGGAGTGTAGCATGTATGCAGGGAGTGTAGCATGTATGCAGGGAGTGTAGCATGTATGCAGATAGTGTAGCATGTATGCAGGGAGTGTAGCATGTATGCAGATAGTGTAGCATGTATGCAGGGAGTGTAGCATGTATGCAGAGAGTGTAGCATGTATGCAGGGAGTGTAGCATGTATGCAGAGAGTGTAGCATATATGCAGATAGTGTAGCATGTATGCAGGGAGTGTAGCATGTATGCAGAGAGTGTAGCATGTATGCAGGGAGTGTAGCATGTATGCAGAGAGTGTAGCATGTATGCAGATAGTGTAGCATGTATGCAGGGAGTGTAGCATGTATGCAGGGAGTGTAGCAGGTATGCAGGGAAGTGACCCGGATAAGGACTTGGTACCTAAATTCCTTATGGAAGGGGATTCCCCATCCAAAAAATAGGGTCTCGTCCCTCCCCACTCCTCCCTCTCTTCCATCCAGCAACATCAGTCTTCAATAAAGGTAAATGCCACATAGAGTTCATTCATTTGTGCATGTAAATCTATCTTTAAGGCCCAAATTTTTTTTTTTCCAAACTTCTGGGTTTCTGGAACGGATTAATTGAATTTCCATTATTTCTTATAAGGAAAATAGTTTTGGTTTTCGCCGATTTTGGTTTTAGCTGATCCATCTGGAACGGATTAAACTAGAAAACCAAGGGATGACTGTATACTAAAAAATTCTAGCGGCTTCAAATCAAACGGGAGAAAGCTGGTAGGCCCACATATGAGAGAAT
Organism: Cherax destructor; assembly: GCA_009830355.1. Classification (NCBI taxonomy): domain Eukaryota; kingdom Metazoa; phylum Arthropoda; class Malacostraca; order Decapoda; family Parastacidae; genus Cherax; species Cherax destructor. The sequence continues at coordinate 25,052 of WNWK01024758.1, forward strand.
GGGTCTGTGTGATCAGTGTGCATTTTATAAAAAAATCCTGCAGCATGCAGTGCAAAATGTGAAAAAAAAAACTCCGACCGTGTTTTTGGATTAAAACGCCGACTTTGAGGTGTATTTTCGTAGAGTATTTATAGTTGTATTCTCTTTTTTGTGGTCTCATTTGATAAAATGGAAAACATATTACAGAAATAGAGATGATTTTGATTAGTTTCATGAAGGAAATGACCTTGAAATTGAGCTCAAAGTAGTGGAAATGTTCGATTTTTGCCAATGTTCAAGAGTACACAAATCATGCCATGCATCCAATACATGTCAACTGGTGAGTCTAATATTGTTACACAATTATTGTTACAATTTTTACAATAATGCAGTAGTCTGCATAACAGTAAATCTTCTATTTTTTGTGTGAATTAAAAAATCAAAATAGAAAGCAAGAGTAATATAAGAGGGGCCTAAAGACATGACTAATGAACAGAGAAAATCTTATTTTAGTGCCAGGAATGACTGCATTGTTTATTCTAGACCCTATTTTGAAATTGACATCTTTTTTATTTTGCATGAAATTGACCAAATTGCCAATTTCTGACCACTTTATTGGGTAGTTGAAATTGGTAAATTGGTGGTTTCTTGTAATCAATCGATAGAACAAATGGAGTTCTAAAGAAATAGATATGAGTTTGGTCAACTGTAACAATTGAATTGGCCAAAAATAGGGCTCAAAGTCGGCTAAATCAAAGATGCGTATATTTTGCTGTCATCACTAACTTTGCGAGAGCGTAATTCCATAAGTTTTCTATTAAATTTCGTACTTTTGGTGTCATTACAATCGGGAAAAGATTCTTTATCGTTTCATAAGATTTTTTTTTTTTCAAAAATTTTGCGACAGAATGACAGTTTCAGAATGTGGCCTCCGACAGTCAAAGGGTTAAGTGTGTCTAATAACTTGATTTTCCTCATAACTCCAAGACTTAAATGCTTAAACTTTTTCTTGCCGCTTAATGCTTCACTTGCATGCCTCCTGGGTGCCGTGGTTGCTTGGCATATGTAAGATATGGTACACACACAACCAGCGTGACTTTGTAAATGGTCCAAGTCGGACCGAAACGTCGTCGTCAACTCCTCTCTTTTATATGTGCGGGTTGTGTGTGTATTGTTCCAGTCACGGTATTGACTGGAATCATACAGGATGCATATGTATGGAGCACTGGGATGGGGTTGTCAGGGAAGAAGGCTAGGCCTCTCCACAAAGACAATGGTCTGACCCACAGGAAAACTGCCAAGAGGAAAAAATCCCCACTGTCTGGCTTGTGGCACTCCAATTTTTTCCCAGCCCAGAAGCGGAACCATGTTAGTTGAGAATATACAGGTTCTCCTCACTTACCAATAGAGTTTCATTCCTAAGACCACGCTTAGATAGGAATAGAAAAGGTGGTGGGGTATGTGCCTACATAAAGAACGACTTAGCCTATAATCCAAGACCTGATTTAAATGACAATAAACAGGAGATTCTATGGTTTGAAGTGTTGCTACCCAAGACCAAATCCATCTTAGTAGGAACTAGTTATCGCCCTCCCACCCATGACCAGTTCTTAGAGGACTTTTCGAGAGTCTTGTCAGGACTTGATAACAATGACGAGACAGTAATACTATGAGACTTCAACATCTGTTTTCAACAGCAAAATAAAGGCCTATGTAAAAGATATAAGCAAATTCTGGATTTAAATAGTTATACACAACTAATTAATAAACCAACCTAGATCACACAGTTCTCAGCCACCCTAATTGACCACATACAGTGGTACCCCGACTTACGATATTAATCCGTCAGAGAGGGCATATTTTAAGGCGAAACAATCGTTACACGAATCAATTTTCCCCATAAGAAATAATAAAATAAATTTAATCCGTTGAAAGACTTCCAAAAGTAGTTAAATAAAATATTTTTTAGAACTTTTTGACATTAAATAATACAAAATTTAATAAAGAATACCTAAATACACATGTAAATATTGTACAATAACATGTCACTTACATTTATTGAAGAGTTGTTGATGTGTGGAGGACGGGAGGAGGAGAGAAGGTGTAGTAGTATGCTAGTGTTTGGAAGGGGAATCCCCTTCCATTAACACTGCAGGTACCAAGTTCTTTTCTGGGGTTACTGGCCTTTTTCTTTGAATGCTACACTCCCTGCATGAATGCTACACTCCCTGCATGAATGCTACACTCCCTGCATGAATGCTACACTCCCTGCATGAATGCTACACTCCCTGCATGAATGCTACACTCCCTGCATGAATGCTACACTCCCTGCATGAATGCTACACTCCCTGCATGAATGCTACACTCCCTGCATGAATGCTACACTCCCTGCATGAATGCTACACTCCCTGCATGAATGCTACACTCTCTGCATGCCTACTACACTCCCTGCATCCTTGCTACACTCCCTGCATCCTTGCTACACTCCCTGCATCCTTGCTACACTCCCTGCATCCTTGCTACACTCCCTGCATCCCTGCTACACTCCCTGCATCCCTGCTACACTCTCTGCATCCCTGCTACCCTCCCTGCATCCCTGCTACACTCCCTGCATCCCTGCTACACTCCCTGCATCCCTGCTACACTCTCTGCATCCCTGCTACACTCCTGCATCCCTGCTACACTCCCTGCATCTTTGCTACACTCCCTGCATCCCTGCTACACTCCCTGCATCCTTGCTACACTCCCTGCATCCTGCTACACTCCTGCATCCCTGCTACCCTCCCTGCATCCCTGCTACACTCCCTGCATCCCTGCTACACTCCCTGCATCTTTGCTACACTCCCTGCATCCCTGCTACACTCCCTGCATCCTTGCTACACTCCCTGCATCCTGCTACACTCCCTGCATCCCTGCTACACTCTCTGCATCCCTGCTACCCTCCCTGCATCCCTGCTACACTCCCTGCATCCCTGCTACACTCCCTGCATCCTGCTACACTCCCTGCATCCTGCTACACTCCCTGCATCCCTGCTACACTCCCTGCATCTTTGCTACACTCCCTGCATCCCTGCTACACTCCCTGCATCCCTGCTACACTCTCTGCATCCCTGCTACCCTCCCTGCATCCTGCTACACTCCCTGCATCCCTGCTACACTCCCTGCATCCCTGCTACACTCCCTGCATCCTGCTACACTCCCTGCATCCCTGCTACACTCCCTGCATCTTTGCTACACTCCCTGCATCCCTGCTACACTCCCTGCATCCTTGCTACACTCCCTGCATCCCTGCTACACTCCCTGCATCTTTGCTACACTCCCTGCATGCCTGCTACACTCCCTGCATGCCTGCTACACTCCCTGCATGCCTGCTACACTCCCTGCATGCCTGCTACACTCCCTGCATGCCTGCTACACTCCCTGCATCCCTGCTACACTCTCTGCATCTTTGCTACACTCCCTGCATGCCTGCTACACTCCCTGCATGCCTGCTACACTCCCTGCATGCCTGCTACACTCCCTGCATGCCTGCTACACTCCCTGCATGCCTGCTACACTCCCTGCATAAATGCTACACTCCCTGCATAAATGCTACACTCCCTGCATAAATGCTTCACTCCCTGCACATTCTTTACCACAGGCTTGGCACTAGGAGCTTTCTTGGGGCCCATGGTGGCTTATTTAGCAGTTGCAAGCACTAAAAACAGTGGAATAATGACAATATACTGGTATGAATGCGTGGGTGTGGGTGGGTGGTCGCTCTCACTTGTAAACAATAGCACACTGACGCTCCCTGGAGTGCGCGCTCAGCTGGGCGCCAAGCGGACACGTCCAGTACGAATGTCGTTAGACGAAGCAAACATTGTAAGTCACAGTCAAATTTCTTACGTTATAAATATCGGTTATTGAAAATAACGTAAAATGATAACATCGTAAGTCGGGGTACCACTGTACTTTGTAACCGCCCTGAGAACATTAGTCAGTCAGGGGTCATTATCACAGGTCTTACACCCCCTGCTCCTGCACACCCCCCCTGCATCCTGCTACCCCCCTGCATCCTGCTACCCCCCCTGCATCCTGCCACTCCCGCATCCCTTACACTCCCTTCTCACTCCTGCATAAATGCTACACTCCCTGCAAAAATGCTTCATCCCTGCACATTTTTTACCACAGGTTGGCACTAGGGCTTTCCGGGCCCATGGTGGCTTATTTAGCAGTTAAAAATAAAAACAGTGGAATAATGACAAATACTGGTATGAATGCGTGGGGTGGGTGGGTGGTGTCCCTTGTAAACAATAG
>WNWK01024759.1:0-29329 GCA_009830355.1 Cherax destructor
AGAAACCCTGCCTGTACCCCAATTCAAAACGATGCTAAAAAATCACCTTCTCACCCAAAGCTAAATGCTTAATATCAAACATTCCCAACAAAGTAGAATAATCACTTAATGTAAAAACCTGACTAATCACTTAAATGTAAAAACCTGTTATGAATAATACATACTAAGCTAACTATTTCCATAACATTTACATTATAATGACCACGTATACTGTAACTGCAATGCAACTAATTGTTTTAAATTGTTATCTCACTCAATTAGTTGCATTGCTACAATTAATTGATATGTTCAACTTATATTCAAACTTTATAACTTAGATACGCAATTATACTTATTTTATAAATTATCAACCATAACTTTTTACCATGTAGTCTAGAATTAAGTAGACCTAAGAATGCCCGCAATGCACAGCATATTAGGGGCTTTTGGCATGTACATCTCATTACTAACTATTTTTCTTGTCTACCATGTATCATTGTACCATGTCTCAATAAAGTATTATTATTATTATTATTATTATTATTATTATTATTATTATTATTATTATTATTATTATTATTATTATTATTATTATTCTAACTCCACAAGACTTTGAAAAGGCAATAAATGACATGCCTATGCACTCTGCCACAGGCCCAGACTCATGGAACTACGTGTTCATCAAGAATTGCAAGAAGCCCTTATGGCGTGCCTTCAGCATTCTATGGAGAGGGAGCATGGACACAGGGGTCATCCCACACACACTAAAATCAACAGACATAACCCCACTCTACAAAGGTGGCAGTAAAGCAATAGCAAAGAACTACAGACGGATAGCACTAACATCCCATATCATAAAAATCTTTGAGAGGGTTCTAAGAAGCAAGATCGCCAACCACCTAGATACCCATCAATTACACAACCCAGGGCAACACGGGTTTAGAGCAGGTCGAACCTGCCTGTCCCAGCTATTGGAACACTGTGACAGGGTCCTGGATGCTGTTGAGGATAAACAAAATGCAGATGTAGAATACACAGACTTTGCAAAAGCTTTCGACAAGTGTGACCATGGCGTAATAACACACAAAATGCGTGATAAAGGAATAACAGGAAAAGTTGGTAGATGGATCTATAACTTCCTGACAAATAGAACACGAAGAGTAATAGTAAACAAAGTAAAGTCCCAGGCAGCCACGGTGAAAAGCTCTATTCCTCAACTTCATTTCTGACATAGACAGAGATGTAAGCCATAGCTCTGTGTCTTCCTTTGCGGATGACACCCGGATTGCCAAGGCAGTGACCTCCATTGAAGACATTACAAAACTCCAAGCGGACGTCAACCAAATCTTCAAATGGGTCACTCAAAACAATATGAAGTTCAACGAGGAGAAATTTCAACTACTCAGATATGAAAAACTTGAGGAATTAAAAAATGTATCAAGGTATACGACAAATTCTAACCATACAATAGAGCGAAAAAGAAATGTGAAGGACTTGGGAGTGATAATGTCAGAGGATCTCGCCTTTAAAGACCACATCAATGTATCTTCCTCATCGGCAAGGAAAATGATAGGATGGATAATGAGAACCTTCAAAACTAGGGACGCAAAGCCCATGATGACACTCTTCAAATCACTTGTTCTCTCTAGGCTGGAATACTTCTGTACACTAACTGCCCCCTTCAAGGCTGGCGACATTGCAGACTGTTGCATGCAAAGAGTATGTAACCTTTATTCGGAGCATGTTAACACACCCACATAGGCTCCCCTCCAACCAGCGAACCATCGTTAAGGGTTTGGTGATGGGGCCCCATCATCAAATCAACGACTCGGTTCAGCCAATTAAATGCGAGTTTAACAATGACAAAAGGTGACGTGGTTACCACTCGCAGTTTGTCATTGGAATTCCTGCATAGAGCTGGTTGTGGAAAGTTGTCTGTCTTTTGGCTGCTGCTTAGCCTAGACAACTGTGGCGTGCACTAAACACTACTCCTTTGTATATAGTGTACATAGGTGTAAATATCACTTTGTTATACTTGGTGAAGGAAAAGGCAAAAGTCTTATATAATCACAATTACTTGGTGAAGGAAAAGATAAAAGTTTGGAATTAATCTAGCTGATTTTTGAAGAAATACAATTTCAATACATCTTCTACTGTGTTTCTTTGCTCCAAGCTTCCTTTACACTCAGGTTAACAGGCCATTGAACCTGAGGTTGTAATATGGGTAGCCTGTCCTGGAGCTGAATTTGGAGACTTAGAGCAGGAGTTGAGCCTAGAGTTGAAGTTCGCGCAGGAGCTAGTCTTGTATCTAGATAGCTTGCTATCTGGCATTGCTTACGCTTTGCCAACGCTTCACGAATTTTGTGTCTCATTTTTGCATTCGCTCGCTATGGTCAGCCTGCTATTGTGAGTATTCTGCAATTTGGTTTGTTATTGTGTATCAGCCTTGCTATTGTGTGTGTGCATATTGGCTTTGCTATTGCGTGTCAGCTCTGCTATCGTATGAGTATACTGCAATTCGTACCGTGCATAGAGCTACAGCGTGTTAAAGTTGGGGGTTAATGCCACCTATTCGAGTCAGACGGTTAGTGTCTGAGTTAACTCTGCTAAAGTTGCCCAAACTATCTCTACAGCGTTGTTGGCGTATCGCTCGTTCTATTGGTGTTGAATACCAGCGTACCCTTACTGCTGCTCAGCTGCGTGATATTATAAGGAGTAAAATACAAACTGAATCTATGGCATATCAGTCTAGTGTTTCTCCCTCTACAGGAGCTGTTAATCGTAGGTCACCATTGAGGTTTCTACAAAATGGGAGAGACAAAACTCCTGAGCAAAACCAGCAAGTCACAGGTGTGGGGTTATCAACAGGTGAGTCTGGTTCACTGGCGCTTGAACTAGCCAGACTCACTCTTGAACAAACTAAAGAACAGCGTGCATTTGCTAAGGAGGAGTTTGATAGAGAGAAGGAGAGGAGACAATTCCATCAGACTGTAGATGACTTCAATTTGCAAAGGGCAGTACAGTTTGTTCCTCGTTTGTTGAAGCAGAGCCTGAACAGTTTTTCGAAGCATTTGAAAACCAGGCTCGAGCTTTAGGGTGGCCTGAGGTTCATTGGGTGTCACTGGTGCATACTGCGTTGTTTGGCAAGGCACAAGAATTTACTTCTAGCCTGGGAAATGCTGATTTTGGTAACTATCGTATTGTGAAAACCACTGTTCTTGGGGCTTATCAATGTATTCCTGCCAAGTATAGGAAAGAATTCAAACTCGGCAGAAGGCAGTTGGGTCAGTCTGCTGTTGATTTTGTCAGACAACAGACCAGGGCTTTTACAAAGTGGTACAAGGCAAGTGGTGTCGCTGATTTTGAAAATTTGAAGCAGCTCATCTTGGTGGACAACCTGCTGGAGTCTGTTAGTCCAGAGGTTCGAGTGTTTCTACAAGATCATTCCTTGCCTACGGCATTGGAAGCAGCCAGGTTGGCTGATACTTTTGAAACTAACCGCTCCTTGTCCGAGCGGTCTTATCTCTTTCCTCAACAGCCTGGTATGAGCAGAGATCGTCAAAGAAAAGTTCCTGAGTGGAGAAATAAAGGTCAAGATGAAGGTGAATCTCGTCAGCAGTCAACTAAAACACCTGGTGAGCAGCGTTACTTCACTCCTGGTCAACCCGGTGAGCAACATCAAATTACCCAACGAGATGTGAAGCGGCAGTATCCAGAGTGGCGTAAGCCACAAAATCAACGAGGTGCCAAAGTAAAAGCTGAGATGGTATGTTATAACTGTGGCAAGCCTGGCCACATCAGACCCAATTGTCCAAGTAAACCCCAACCATTTGGGAAAATCTCTAATATCCCTAATAATATGTCCCAGGAAGAAGTAGAGAAGGGAATGGCCCCTTACTATAGCTCTTGTTACATATCCCTTCAGGAACATTCAGAGAAAAAGGAAGTTAAAACCTTTAGGGATACTGGAGCATATTGCTCACAAATAAGAGAGGGAGTACTACCCCTTTCTGATCAAACCTCTTTGCAATCCTCAGTTCTGTTAGAAGCTTTTGGAGGAGCAGTATTTTCTGTCCCTTTACATCAAATCTATGTGCAGAGTAAATACTACACTGGGTATTTGACTGTTGGTGTCTCGGAGGGATTTCCTATGAAGGATGCAATGCTATTACTGGGTAATAACATTGAGTCTACTAAATGTATAGAACCCATAATGGTTAATTCTTCCCCGATGTTGGCCATAACTCGGGCACAATCCAAAGTGATGTCTGATAAGAATGTTAACTCGTCCTTGGACGACTCTGATCTCGGACTAAACAATTTGTTTTGCGAGGAAAACTGGCCAGAGCCTCGTAAATTTAGTGAACAGCCCCAGATCAAGCCTTCCTATTCCAGGGTTGCAGGATTGCCAGATGTCTCTGTTTCCATGCCTGAGGGACTGTCCTTTCGGGAGGAACAACGGAAAGACTCCTCACTAAACTCTGCTTTTGAGGCAGCTATGGGTAAATCCACTTCGGTCACCCGGTCAAATATCTCTTAAAAAATAATTACTTAGTCTGCACTGAAACTGGTAAGGAGGTGGAGGGAAAACAACAAACAGATAAGTTAGTGGTTCCCAGAAAGTTTAGGTCTCAGATACTAAATATAGCCCATAATTCTTCTTTAGGAGGCCATTTGGGAATTACCAAAACTCAATACCGAATAACAAAAGAATTCTTTTGGCCAAAGTTAAGGCAAGATGTAAAGAATCATATTCGCTGTTGTCCAGAATGTCAGCAGGTAGGGAAACCTGGACACCCCATTAAACCTGCACCTCTCCATCCCATTCCTGTTAATGGAGACCCTTTCTCAGAATTGATAATAGATTGTGTAGGTCCACTACCTAAAGCTAAGTCTGGAAATCAGTACTTATTCACAATCATGGATAGAGTAACTAGATACCCAGAAGCAGTTCTCATGCGCAGTATTAACACTAAAGCAATCCTTAAAGCTTTAACTAAGTTTATCTCTTGCTTTGGAATTCCTAAAACTATTCAAAGTGATCAAGGTACTAACTTCACTGCCAAAGCATTTAGGGAAGCATTAACTAGGCTAGGAATAGTTCATAACCTATCCACTGCCTATCATCCTCAGTCCCAAGGCGCCTTGGAAAGATTCCATCAGACGTTAAAAACAATGATGAGAACATTCTGCTTGCATTTTCCTACAGACTGGGATGAATCACTTCCTCTGTTGCTATTCGCAATGAGAGAAACTGTGCAAGAGTCTACAGGGTACAGTCCTTTTGAGCTGATATTTGGGCACAATGTACGAGGTCCTCTACGTGTGCTCAAAGAAGGATGGATGGGAGAAGACGCCTCCACAACCAGCTACAACCCTTCTTCAAGGTTGCAGGTAGCACGTCAGTTGGCTAAGGCTAACTTGAAGGCAGCTCAGAATATGATGAAACAGAGGTATGACAGAAACTCAAAATTTCGCTCCTTCCATCCAGGAGATAAGGTGTTGGTACAGGAGCCTATACCTGGCCACACCTTGAAAGCTAGATTTACGGGACCAATGCAAATCGTAAGTAAATTATCTGATGTAAATTATGTGGTATCTCCCTTGACAAGACCTCAAAAGCAAAACTTACCACATTAATCAAATTAAAGCTTTTAATACACCAGATAAAGTTCCAGTAATGACTCTGTCCTCTGCCTCTGATGACCCTGACTCTTTGCACTCTGAGATTAATGTAAAGCTTCCAAATTCGGTCCTCCTCAAGGACCCTAAACCTTTAATGTTGGGTTTGACCAAGTCTCAAGTAACTAATTTAACTGCGCTCCTACATTCTTATCCTGACATTTTTCGGATGTGCCGAAAAAATGTACATTAGATATCATGATGTAGATGTTGGAAACTCTAAACCTATTAAACTCTCCCTTACAGAGCTAATCCTGAAAAACAGAAGCTACTTCAACAGGAGGTAGAATTTCTGTTAGAGCATGGGTTAGTGGAGGAGTCATCTAGTCCGTGGGCTTCACCGTGCATCCTTGTTAACAAAGCTGATGGAGGGTTCCGAATGTGCACAGATTACCGTAAGGTGAATGAGGTCACAATTGCAGATGCCTATCCTCTGCCACGTTTGGATGATGTAATCGACTTTGTGGGTAAGGCTACTTTTGTATCCAAATTGGACCTCCTTAAAGGTTACTATCAAGTACCTTTAACAGATAAGGCGAAGAAATCTCTGCCTTCGTAATTCCAGGAGGTCATTATCAGTATACAGTGACCCCCTTCGGAATGAAAAACTCTCCTGCATCATTCCAGAGACTTATCCATCAGGCTATTAAAGGACTTGAAGGCACGGCAGCTTACCTAGATGACATAGTTGTTGTGTCGGACACTTGGGACCAACATGTGTTTAGGCTTAAGGCTCTCTTTGAGACCTTCCAGAGTTTTCATTTAACTGTTAATTTATCAAAGTCATCCTTTGGCCAATCTACTATTAATTTTCTGGGCCATGAAGTAGGTAGTGGCAAAGTGGCCCTAAATTTCAAAAATTCTGGCCATTAAAAATTATCCAGTTCCCCTGACAGGAAATCCCTTCAACGTTTTCTAGGGATGGTAGGGTTTTATAGAAGATTCTGTAAAAATTTTGCAGATATTGTTGCACCTCTAACCTCACTTACCAGTCACAAAGTTCCCTTTATTTGGACCCCAGAATGTCAAGATGCATTTACGAAAGCAAAGAGATTACTTTGTACTGCACCCATTCTGTTGTCTCCAGACTTTTCAAAACCATTTTCCTTGCAGATTGACGCTTGTGAGTCTGGGGTGGGGGCAGTGCTTTTGCAATCTGGGGATGATGGGTTGCAGCCTGTGGCATTTTCTCTGCCAAATATCAACCACACCAGAGGGCCTACTCTACTATAGAGAAAGAGGGCCTGGCTCTACTTCTGGCATTAGAGCATTTTGATGTCTACGTGGGCCAGTCCTCTCAGGTGGTCACCATCTACAGCGACCACAACCCTCTGGTATACCTGCAGCACATGAAAAACAAAAATACCAGACTCATGCGTTGGAGTATTAGGTTGCAACCCTACAATATAAAAATTATACACATTGCTGGAAAATTTAACACAATAGCTGATGTGTTGTCCAGAAGTCATTGTATTTAGTTAGGATGTGTTAGGGACTTTGGGTAGAACCAGCCCTTTTTTTCCCTAGTGGTGGGTTTTTTTAGTGGGGGTGCCCTGCTACCGACCGCAGGCACCTTGGACCTATGTTAGCCCTACCGTCGGCTGTCTCACTCTTAAGTTTAAAGCTGGACTTATGTCTCGAGAAAAGTTTAGCTTTAACTAATGAGCGGATGGTAGAGGGAAAGGCGGTCCCATTATTATAATGTGCCATGGTGGCACTCTACCCATTTGAGGTGGAAGCCTAGTCCTGAGCCCTCTTGGGGTGGGGGTGTTGCATGCAAGAGTATGTAACCTTTATTCGGAGCATGTTAACACACCCACATAGGCTCCTCCAACCAGCGAACCATCGTTAAGGGTTTGGTGATGAGGGCCCCATCATCAAATCAACGACTCGGTTCAGCCAATTAAATGCGAGTTTAACAATGACAAAGGTGACGTGGTTACCACTCGCAGTTTGTCATTGGAATTCCTGCATAGAGCTGGTTGTGGAAAGTTGTCTGTCTTTTGGCTGCTGCTTAGCCTAGACAACTGTGGCGTGCACTAAACACTACTCCTTTGTATATAGTGTACATAGGTGTAAATATCACTTTGTTATACTTGGTGAAGGAAAAGACAAAAGTCTTATATAATCACAATTACTTGGTGAAGGAAAAGATAAAAGTTTGGAATTAATCTAGCTGATTTTTTAAGAAATACAATTTCAATACATCTTCTACTGTGTTTCTTTGCTCCAAGCTTCCTTTACACTCAGGTTAACAGGCCATTGAACCTGAGGTTGTAATACAGACCTGGAGAGTGTACAAAGAACGTTCACACATAAGTACGATAAAGCACCAAAATTACTGGGAACGATTGAAGGTCCTTGATTTGTATTCCTTGGAACGCAGGCGAGAGTGATACATAATATACACTTGGAAGGTCCTGGAGGGATTGGTACCAAACCTGCACACGAAAATCACTCCCTATGAAAGCAAAAAACTCGGCAGGAGATGAAACATTACCCCAATGAAAAGCAGGGGCGCCACGAGTACACTGAGAGACAACACCATAAGTGTCCGGGGCCCAAGATTGTTCAACTGCCTCCCAGCATACATTAGGGGATTACCAATAGACCCCTGGCTGTCTTCAAGAAGGCACTGGACAGGCACTTAAAGTCAGTACCTGACCAACCGGGCTGTGGTTCGTACGTCAGTTTGCGTGCGACCGGCATTAACAGCCTGGTTGATCAGACCCTGATCCACCATGAGGCCTGGTCTCAGACCGGACCGCAGGGGCGTTGACCCCCGAAACCCTCTCCAGGTAAACTCCAGGTAAACATACACACACACACAATGGTGACAGAACAAGAACAGAACGACAGCAGCTGAGAGAGAAGACACAGAAACGAAAGGGGCTAGGACGAGAGACAAGGACAGAGTCAGCAGAGGACAACCAGAGAAGAGCAGAGCAACAAGTGCAAGCACACAGAACCACCCACAGAACCCCACAACCAAACACGCAACCCACAATTCACAGTTACAGCCCCCACCCCACACTACCCTGGAGAATCCTAAAGCACACTGCCAGATCCCCCACCCCCACAGACCCCCCAGAACACAGTGTTGGAGAGGAAACTGAAGGTATGGTACACCAACGCGGATGGAATAACGAATAAGTGGGAGGAGTGACACGAAAGAGTCAAAGAGGCATCACCAGACATAATAGCTCTCACAGAAACCAAGCTCACAGGAATGTTAACAGATGCCATCTTTCCAACGGGGTATCAGATCCAGAGGAAAGACAGAGGGAACAGAGGGGGTGGAGGAGTGGCACTGCTCATCAAAAAACAAATGGGATTTTGATGAGCTAAAGAGAGGAGACAGAGAAGCAAGAGACTACATAATAGGAACACTTCAGTCTGGAGGTCCCAAGGTGGTAATTGCAGTGATGAACAACCCACCACAGAACAGCAGGAAGCCAAGGCAGGAGTATGATGAGAGTAATAGAGCGATGGTTGACACACTTGCTAAAGTGGCCAAAAGGGCTCATGCGATCAGGGCAAAGCTGCTGATTGTGGGTGACTTGAATCACAAGGAAATTGACTGGAAGAACCTGGCGCCACGTGGGGGCCCAGAAACGTGGAGGGCTAAGATGATGGAGGTGGTACTGGAAAACATTATGTACCAACACGTAAGGGACACTACCAGAGAGGTGAGGATGAACCAGCAAGACTGGATCTAGTATTCACCTTGAGTAGTGAGGACATCACATATGAAAGACCCCTCGGGGCCAGTGAACACATGGTTCTGAGCTTCGAATACATAGTAGAGTTACAAGTTGTGAAGGGATAATTCAGCTCTGTCCGATCTTTAAGCCCAGATGAAGCAAGGCTGGCTCCCCCTTAGGAAAATTAACAAAATGGAAAAATATAATAACAATGAAAATAAACACTATTATAAAAAATTATGAAAAACAATATTAAATAATTAAACATAAGCATTAATCCTACTTTAAAGACAAAATGAAAAATGAAATAGATAAATAATACTTGAATTTTACAGATATTCGTTAAAAGGAGTGTCGATGCTCTTAACGCGGGAGCTTTGAATTGGTCCTTTCTGAACTCCTTGCTGTTGTTGATGGGGAGTTTGGTCACTGATGGGTGTGACTCAGTCGATGAATGTTTCCCCAACCAGATGGGTGGAAACTCAAATAGTTATTCAAGATACCAGGGACTCAGGTGTCGTCACCACTTGAAGAATGATCTGAAGTTGCCTGGGTTTGGTTCTAGCTGAACCACAGTTGTAAAGTATACTGATTTGAAGTGAAGTCTCTTAACCATTATGGGTAATGCTCCATCTGACACCCTCGGCTTTGTGCCAAATGACCATAACTGGCACTGAAGGCTGTAATGAATAGAAAGACATAGTTACTCACCACTCGAATAATCACTTCCATGGTAGGCATATGGCCTTTAAAAGAAATGGTGAGGATTTAAACAAATTATTTTACTTTAAGGCAAAATAGGGTAGAGCATAACTACGTCTCCAAATTAAACCTAAGAGTGAAGCTCTTAAACAAAATCAAATATAGACAGGAGCAGTGGCAAATACTTACAAATGTGTTGGGAGCTGCTAGTCAAGTGATTATTCCTTTGGTCAAAGCCTCGCATTTCACCTCTCAACGGGTGGAGAAAGGGGAGGGGGAAATAGCGGGAGCTAGACACTCACCCTACCTTAACAAGCAGACTGCCACACAAACTATCACCATACATACATTCACATTTTCATTACTCCTATCTATAGAAATTTTCCCTCACACAAGTGGAGAGGGAAGCAGGAAGGGCAGGACGAATGAAGACAAACTACAAGAGAGGGGACTACACAGGCATGAAGAATTTCCTGCATGGGGTTCAGTGGGATAGAGAACTGGCAGGGAAGTCAGTAAACGAGATGATGGAATATATGACAACAATATGCAAAGAAGAGGTTTGTACCCAAGGGTAACAAGAACAACGAGAAAGCCAGGATGAGCCCTTGGTTTACAAAAAGGTGTAGAGTGGCAAAACCCAAATGTGCTAGAGAATAGAAGAGGCATAGAAGGCAAAAGACCCAGGAGAACAAGGAGAGCAGTCGTAGAGCCAGAAATGAATATGCTCAGGTAAGAAGGGAGCCCCAACGACAATACGAAAACGACATAGCAGCAAAAGCCAAATCTGATCCGAAGCTGTTGTACAGCCACATCAAGAGGAAAACAACAGTCAAGAACCAGGTGAAAAGGCTGAGGAAGAAAGGGAGTTCACACAAAATGACCGCAAAGTATGTGAGGAGCTCAACACGAGGTTCAAAGAAGTGTTCACATAGGAGACAGAAGGGACTCCCGAAAGACAGAGAGGTGGGGTACACCATTAAGTGTTGGACACAATACATACAACAGAGGAAGAAGTGAAGAGGCTGCTAAGCTAACTAGATACCTCAAAGGCGATAGGGTTAGATAACATCTCTCCATGGGTACTGAGGGAGCAGAGGTGCTATGTGTATCACTAACAACAATCTTCAACACATCAATCGAAACAGGACGACTACCTGAGGTACGGAAGACAGCAAATGTAGTCCCAATTTTTAAAAAAGGAGTCAGACACGAAGCATTAAACTACAGACCAGTGTCACTGACATGTATAGTATGCAAAGTCATGGAGAAGATTTTCAGAAGAGTTGTGGAGCACCTAGAAAGGAATGAGCTTATCAGTGACAGCCAGCACGGTTTCAGGGATGGGAAATCCTGTGTCACAAACCTACTGGAGTTCTATGACAGGGTGACAGCAGTAAGACAAGAGAGAGAAGGGTGGGTAAATTGCATTTTCTTGGACTGTAAGAAGGAGTTTGACACAGTTCCACACACGAGGTTAGTGCAAAAGCTGGAGGACCAGGCAGGGATAACAGGGAAGGCACTCCAATGGATCAGGGAATACCTGTCAGGAAGACAACAGCGAGTCATGGTACGCGGCGAGGTGTCAGAGTGGGCGCCTGTGACGAGCGGGGTTCCACAGGGGTCAGTCCTAGGACCAGTGCTGGTTATGGTATTTGTGACAACCCCACTAAGTGCAAAAGTCATGAAGATTGGGGAAGGGCAAAGAAGACAGCAAACCTCACTCAAGGAAAAAGATCTTGGGGTGAGTATAACACCGGGCACATCTCCTGAGGCGCACATCAACCAAATAACTGCTGCAGCAAATGGGCGCCTAGCAAACCTAAGAACAACATTCCGACATCTCAATAAGGAATTATTCAGGACCCTGTACACCGTGTACGTTAGGCCTATATTGGAGTATGCAGCACCAGTTGGAACCCGCACCTAGCCAAACACGTAAGGAAACTAGAGAAAGTGCAAAGGATTGCAACAAGACTAGTCCCGGAGCTAAGGGCATGCCCTATGAGGAGAGGTTTTAGGAAATCAATCTGACGACACTGGAGGACAGGAGAGATAGGGAAGATATGATAACGACATATAAAATACTGAGAGGAATTGACAAGGTGGACAGAGACATGATGTTCCAGAGATGGGACACAGCAACAAGGGGTCACAGATGTAAGTTGAAGACTCAGCTGAATCACAGGGACGTTAGGAAGTATTTTTTCAGTCACAGAGTTGTCGGAAGTGCAGGAAGTGGAATAGTCTGGGAAGTGATGTAATGGAGGCAGGATCCATACATAGCTTTAAGAAGAGGTATGATAAAGCTCATGGAGCAGGAAGAGTGACCCAGTAGCGACCAGTGAAGAGGCGGGGCCAGGAGCTATGACTCGACCCCTGCAACCACAAATAGGTGAGTACAACTAGGTGAGTACACACACACGTGGTTCTAAGCTTCGAATACATAGTAAAGTTAGTAAGTAAATAAGTAAGTTTAATCAGGTATACACAAATACAGTTATAAAAATTATCATACATAACAGCATATGTGTAGAGAACCTCCAGGATAACCCAAAAAAGTCAGACAAAGTGACTTATTTCCATTGTTACAAGTGGAGAAGGAAGCAAGAAGGGCAGGACGAATGAAGCCAAACTACAAGAGAGGGGACTATACAGGCGTGAGTAATTTCCTGCACGAGGTTTAGTGGGACAGAGCACTGGCAGGGAAGTCAGTAAATGAGATGAAACATGTGACAACAATATGTAAGAAAGCGGAGGAGAGGATGGTACCGAAGGGCAACAGAAATAATGAGAAGGCCAGGACGAGCCCTTGGCTAAGCCAAAGGTGTAGAGAAGCTAAAACAAAACGGAAAGACGGAGAGATGTGGTACACCATCTAGGGCGATGGGGCCGGATAACATCTCTCCATGGGTCCCGAGAGAGGGAGCAGAGGCGCTGTGTACCATTAACGACAATCTTCAATACATCTATCGAAACAGATCGACTACCTGAGGTGTGGAAGACAGCAAATGTTGTTCCAACTTTCAAAAAGGTGACAGACATGAGGCATTAAACTACAGACCAGTGTCACTGACATGTATTGTGTGCAAAGTCAAGGAGATTACCAGAAGAGTGGTGGACCACCTAGAGATGAATGAGCTTAAAACGACAGCCAGCATGATTTCATGGACGGAAAATTCTGTCACAAACCTACTGGAGTTCTATGACAAGGTGACAGCAGTAAGACTAGAGAGAGGGGGTGGGCCGATTGCGTTTTCTTGGACTGTAAGAAGGCTTTTGACACAGTTCCACACAAGAGATTAGTGCAAAAGCTGGAGGACCAGGCAGATATAACAGGAAAGGCACTGCAATGGATCAGAGAATACTTGACGGGAAGGCATCAGTAAGTCATGGTACGTGATGAGGTATCAGAGTGGGCGCCTGTGACGAGCGGGGTTCCACAGGGGTCAGTCCAAGGACCAGTGCTGATTCTGGTATATGTGAATGACATGACAGAAGGAATAGACTCATAAGTGTCCCTGTTTGCAGATGTGAAGTTAGTGAGGAAAATTCAGTCGGAGGAGGATAAGCAGGACTACAGAGGGATCTGGACAGGCTGCAAGCCTGGTCCAGCAACTGGCTCCTGGAGTTCAACCCCACCAAGTACAAAGTCATGAAGATCGGGGAAGGGCAAATAAGACCGCAGACAGAGTACAGTCTAGGAGGCCAAAGACTACAAACCTCACTCAAGGAAAAGGATCTTGTGGTGTGTATAATACCGAGTACATCTCATGAGGCACACATCAACCAAATAACTGCTGCAGCATAAGGGCGACTAGCAAACCTAAGAATAGCATTTCGACATCTCAGTAAGGAGGAGTCATTCCGTACCTATACACCGTGTACGTCAGGCCCATATTGGAGTACGCAGCACCAGTTTGGAACCCACACCTGGCCAACCATGTCAGGAAATTAGAGAAAGTGCAAAGGTTTGATACGAGACTAGTCCCGGAGCTAAGGGGTATGTCCTACGAGAAGAGGTTAAGGAATTCGACCTGACGACACTGGAGGACAGGAGGGACAAGGACGACATGATAACGACATTTAAAATACTGAGAGGAATCGAGAAGGTAAACAGACAGGGTGTTCCGGAGATGAGACACAGCAACAAGGGGTCACAATTCGAAGTTGAAGTCTCAGATGAATCACAGGGAAGTTAGGAAGTACTTCTTCAGTTACAGAGTTGTCAGGAAGTGGAATAGTCCGGAAAGTGAAGTGGAGGGAGGATCCATACATTGTTCATGGAGCAGGGAGAGAGTGACCTAGTAGCGGCCAGTGAAGAGGCAGGGTCAGGAGCCATGAATCGACCCCTGCAACCACAATTAGGTGAGTACACACACACAGTGGTAATGCTTTATTTACAGTGAGCTAAGGCAGTGTATTTTTCCAGACTGGTTTGTAATATACCACTGTGGATAAAATACTTTGCCATTTCTTGAACATTTCTGAGTGAGTTTTTCTCTAGATTCATTAATTTTATCTCACTCCAGCACACAGTGACGCAGGGTGTGACAGCTGTCCATCTTGCAATGTTTACATTTCGTTTGGTTTACATCTGATGGTAGTGATTTAACCTGCCAAAGATACTTGTAACCCAGCCGGAGGCGGGCGGTGGTGACATCCAAGAGTCTGCTTATTTTGTTGGATGCACCATAGACATGTGGCTCCTCCTGCATGATAGAATGATGATAGATGGACTGACTGGTGTCAGTCTCCCTCAGTCTTAAGTAAATAAAGTTCAGTTACAGTTCTTTTCGTATTATTTTCTCAAACTGCTAACTGACAAGCCAAAATTGTAATCACCTCCCTCTTTGAAAACATATAACTTAAGCCAAGTCATCAAATTCTATTATGCATCTGAAGACCCATGTGAGAGGGAATCCACAGAAGGTGCACTCTGACTCCACTGTCCACAATCCTACCATACCTGTGTCTGGCTTCTGACACAAGCATGTCACACTTTATACTTAATGGGTTATAAGCATTTATGGATGATGGGGAATCAGTTACAATAAAGTGTCAACCTTAGATACATGGACGCATTTGAGTGCAAGGAGTATGGTAAACAGTTCTATGTGAAGGGTAGAGGCCCAGTTATTGATGCGTGCTCCAGTTTCTTCACGACAGCCATCACTCTGTAAGACAACAGCAGTACTACCAGCTGCACCAGTGTAAGACAACAGCAGCACTACCAGCTAAGACAACAGCAGCACTACCAGCTGCACCAGTGTAAGACAACAGCAGTACTACCAGCTGCACCAGTGGTCTGGTGAACACAACCATCAACATAAATGATTTGTGAAAGAGTGTTCTGTGTGACTAAGTCATCAGTACAACTTAATGGCTTCAAGGTGAAACTTTGGTTGGGATTTAAGAAGTTTCTTGGCATCAGTCAAGTTGTTAACTCCGTCCCAGGAGGAAATGTCGCTTCACCTTAGTTGTCGCTTCACCTTAGTTGTCGCTTCACCTTAGTTGTCGCTTCACCTTAGTTGTCGCTTCACCTTAGTGGCACACACATCACTATTGTGGAAATATATTACTCGTGAGGGTCATTGACTACATCTGAACTGGATTATTATCTACACCAACTTCAAGCCACGATCATTTTTATCAGTAATTATAATATAAAGCAGCCAACATTAAGCACAGTCACTCAGAACACGGCACGGCTTCATCTCTACAATTACATAAATACTTCACTATGTATTCTTCTCTCGCCCTCATACCTTCCCACATACTTTAACAAGAGACCCGGCTTGAAGCATCTCTCCGTATATGCATGCCATGCTAGACCTGACGTTGCAAGTGACCACTAGTATATGCATGCCATGCTAGACCTGACGTTGCAAGTGACCACTAGTATATGCATGCCATGCTAGACCTGACGTTGCAAGTGACCACTAGTATATGCATGCCATACTAGACCTGACGTTGCATGTGACCACTAGTATATGCAATGCCATGCTAGACCTGACGTTGCAAGTGACCACTAGTATATGCATGCCATGCTAGACCTGACGTTGCAAGTGACCACTAGTATATGCATGCCATGCTAGACCTGACGTTGCAAGTGACCACTAGTATATGCATGCCATGCTAGACCTGACGTTGCAAGTGACCACTAGTATATGCATGCCATGCTAGACCTGACGTTGCAAGTGACCACTAGTATATGCATGCCATACTAGACCTGACGTTGCAAGTGACCACTAGTATATGCATGCCATGCTAGACCTGACGTTGCAAGTGACCACTAGTATTTGCATGCCATGCTAGACCTGACGTTGCAAGTGACCACTAGTATATGCAATGCCATGCTAGACCTGACGTTGCAAGTGACCACTAGTATATGCATGCCATGCTAGACCTGACGTTGCAAGTGACCACTAGTATATGCATGCCATGCTAGACCTGACGTTGCAAGTGACCACTAGTATATGCATGCCATGCTAGACCTGACGTTGCAATTGACCACTAGTTTATGCATGCCATACTAGACCTGACGTTGCAAATGCCACTAGTATATGCATGCCATGCTAGACCTGACGTTGCAAGTGACCACTAGTATATTCATGCCATACTAGACCTGACGTTACATGTGACCACTAGTATATGCATGCCATGCTAGACCTGACGTTGCAAGTGACCACTAGTATATGCATGCCATACTAGACCTGACGTTACATGTGACCACTAGTATATGCATGCCATGCTAGACCTGACGTTGCAAGTGACCACTAGTATATGCATGCCATGCTAGACCTGACGTTGCAAGTGACCACTAGTATATGCATGCCATGCTAGACCTGACGTTGCAAGTGACCACTAGTATATGCATGCCATGCTAGACCTGACGTTGCATGTGACCACTAGTATATGCATGCCATGCTAGACCTGACGTTGCAAGTGACCACTAGTATATGCATGCCATGCTAGACCTGACGTTACATGTGACCACTAGTATATGCATGCCATGCTAGACCTGACGTTGCAAGTGACCACTAGTATATGCATGCCATACTAGACCTGACGTTACATGTGACCACTAGTATATGCATGCCATGCTAGACCTGACGTTGCAAGTGACCACTAGTATATGCATGCCATACTAGACCTGACGTTACATGTGACCACTAGTATATGCATGCCATGCTAGACCTGACGTTGCAAGTGACCACTAGTATATGCATGCTATGCTAGACCTGACGTTACATGTGACCACTAGTATATGCATGCCATGCTAGACCTGACGTTGCAAGTGACCACTAGTATATGCATGCCATGCTAGACCTGACATTGGAAGTGACCACTAGTATATGCATGCCATACTAGACCTGACGTTGCAAGTGACCACTAGTATATGCATGCCATGCTAGACCTGACGTTGCAAGTGACCACTAGTATATGCATGCCATGCTAGACCTGACGTTGCATGTGACCACTAGTATATGCATGCCATGCTAGACCTGACGTTGCAAGTGACCACTAGTATATGCATGCCATGCTAGACCTGACGTTGCAAATGACCACTAGTATATGCATGCCATGCTAGACCTGACGTTGCAAATGACCACTAGTTTTCCAACTTGAGCAAACCTTGTAATAATTTTCATTTCCAAAATAGAACATCAAAACATTAAACGTAGTCCAGTGGTCGAACACCGTTGAGATTCGTGATAGAAATACAGGCGACACAAACGTCCAGTTCAGGTTATCTGAAAACCTGGCAGTTTTCAACCATTCTGTCGCATCATGTCTCAATAAAATAAATGGAAAATTCTTAAAAAAAAAGCTAAAAACTAAAACACTGGTGGAACCGTGACTGCAGTTGCACTAAGATGCAGAACCATGCAAACAATAACAGAGATCACCATCATTACAAAACTAGATATTAGTCTTCGAAAAGTAACAGCAGCAGCAGCAGCAGCAGCAGCAGCAGCAGCAGCAGCAGCAGCAGCAGCCGTAAAAAGTAATTTTGAAATTAAAGCTGGAATCAGGGAGACATTTCTGCACGGATCTAACACCCATCACTTCAACTATAAAAGTACGGGCAATATTTAACAGATCCTCCAATACTGTCATCCTTCACAGTCACAAAAGATGGGATGCTCTGGCAAACTCCCCAGGAACGAGCAGATGCCCCAGCACTGAGGTTCTTAACCTGCTTACGATTACAGATGCCCAATAGTGCCCATTGTGTGCCCATACCCCCTTCCCCAGACTGTGGAAATCATCATAATCACCAGTCCTATTAGCTATCAGTATGACTTCAAAAGATATCAACAGTCTGGTTTTTACTTTACATATGGATAGCAAGGAAGAGAACACCTGAAAGAAAATCATAAGGATTTTTTCATTCACAGAAAAACGGCAAATTATTCAGAGATCGAGTCCCATACCTCCCATTATTTGGTTCTGACACCCCCAAGTAGTATGGGTACCTCCGGTTAAGAACTCCTGCCCTAGCATGTTATCTAGCACTAACATTCTCCACCCACATTGTACATATTCAGGGAAAACTTGCTTATACAAGTACATATATACAGTATATTCACCCCAGTGAGTTACACCCGCATTTACACAACTGCCCTCGTGAAAGGCAGCTGGTGAAGACAGCATGCTGCCCTCGTGAAAGGCAGCTGGTGAAGACAGCATGCTGCTCTCGTGAAAGGCAGCTGGTGAAGATAGCATTCCCTATAAATTCATCAAATACTTCCCGTCATCATTACACCTAGTCATTCTTTATTTCTTTAACCCATGCTGGACACAATGGAACACCCAGTACAATGGAAATCTGGCATTATCCTTCCTTTTCTTAAGCCTGGTAATGATCCATCACAACCTGCATCATACAGACCTATTTTATTCTGTTATCTTGCCAGGTGAAGATAACTAAAACACAACAATCTTAATTAAACAACGTTTTCAAGCGGGCTTCAGACCTCAGTGTTCAACGTTGGACCAAATGCAATAATTACAACAAGAAATCCACTCATCTCACTTTTCATATGAGAGGGCATTTTAAGGCGCCTCTGAGAGTCTCCCACACCATCACAACAACGAATAAGAAGAAGAATACTCAACTGGTTGAGATCCTCCAGCACCAACCATACATTAGTCTTTATTCAAGAAAAACCTTCTCAAGTGACATCCACATTAACACTGGAGTACTACAAATCTAAGCTTCTCACGTGACATCCACATTAACACTGGAGTACTACAATTCTAAGCTTCTCACGTGACATCCACATTAACACTGGAGTACTACAATTCTAAGCTTCTCACGTGACATCCACATTAACACTGGAGTACTACAATTCTAAGCTTCTCACGTGACATCCACATTAACACTGGAGTACTACAATTCTAAGCTTCTCAAGTGACATCCACATTAACACTGGAGTACTACAATTCTAAGCTTCTCAAGTGACATCCACATTAACACTGGAGTGCTACAATTCTAAGCTTCTCACATGACATCCACATTAACACTGGAGTGCTACAATTCTAAGCTTCTCACATGACATCCACATTAACACTGGAGTACTACAATTCTAAGCTTCTCACGTGACATCCACATTAACACTGGAGTGCTACAATTCTAAGCTTCTCACATGACATCCACATTAACACTGGAGTGCTACAATTCTAAGCTTCTCACGTGACATCCACATTAACACTGGAGTACTACAATTCTAAGCTTCTCAAGTGACATCCACATTAACACTGGAGTGCTACAATTCTAAGCTTCTCAAGTGACATCCACATTAACACTGGAGTACTACAATTCTAAGCTTCTCAAGTGACATCCACATTAACACTGGAGTGCTACAATTCTAAGCTTCTCACATGACATCCACATTAACACTGGAGTGCTACAATTCTAAGCTTCTCACATGACATCCACATTAACACTGGAGTACTACAATTCTAAGCTTCTCACGTGACATCCACATTAACACTGGAGTGCTACAATTCTAAGCTTCTCACATGACATCCACATTAACACTGGAGTGCTACAATTCTAAGCTTCTCACGTGACATCCACATTAACACTGGAGTACTACAATTCTAAGCTTCTCAAGTGACATCCACATTAACACTGGAGTACTACAATTCTAAGCTTCTCACGTGACATCCACATTAACACTGGAGTGCTACAATTCTAAGCTTCTCACATGACATCCACATTAACACTGGAGTGCTACAATTCTAAGCTTCTCACATGACATCCACATTAACACTGGAGTGCTACAATTCTAAGCTTCTCACATGACATCCACATTAACACTGGAGTACTACAATTCTAAGCTTCTCAAGTGACATCCACATTAACACTGGAGTACTACAATTCTAAGCTTCTCACGTGACATCCACATTAACACTGGAGTACTACAATTCTAAGCTTCTCAAGTGACATCCACATTAACACTGGAGTACTACAATTCTAAGCTTCTCACGTGACATCCACATTAACACTGGAGTACTACAATTCTAAGCTTCTCACGTGACATCCACATTAACACTGGAGTACTACAATTCTAAGCTTCTCACGTGACATCCACATTAACACTGGAGTACTACAATTCTAAGCTTCTCACGTGACATCCACATTAACACTGGAGTACTACAATTCTAAGCTTCTCACGTGACATCCACATTAACACTGGAGTACTACAATTCTAAGCTTCTCACGTGACATCCACATTAACACTGGAGTACTACAATTCTAAGCTTCTCACGTGACATCCACATTAACACTGGAGTACTACAATTCTAAGCTTCTCACGTGACATCCACATTAACACTGGAGTACTACAATTCTAAGCTTCTCATGTGACATCCACATTAACACTGAAGTACTACAATTCTAAGCTTCTCACGTGACATCCACATTAACACTGGAGTGCTACAATTCTAAGCCTAACTTGTTTTTCCACATATCTTTCTGTCGTTCTGAACACATATTCGGTACATATTTTGGGTTATGCTGATGATATAATGTATTACTCGGACAACATTTTGTCCACTACAACAATACAACAGACACTAAGCCATCTTATTAACTAAATAATATAGATCGTGGTCAAATTGAATCTTAAAAAAAACTAGCTCTGGTTAGAATAAATTTAAAGCCAAGAAAACAATGCACAAGTGTAAGTAATAAAGTTAATGGGAATATTACCTTCACATCAACGAACATAAATAACAAAGTCCTAAGGTTATACTTCAACTTTATATATCTTTGGTTAGATCTCGTTTTAGGGTAAAGCCTCATTTACATGATGCTGCTCAGTCCTGGTCTCCATATTACAGAATGGACATAAATATATTCAGAGAAAGATGATGACGCTGATCCTATGTATTAGAACTCTTTCCTACGATGATAGGCTGAAGGTAGTGAAGTTGTACTCTCTGGTAAGACCTGGAATTAGGGTGATATAAATAACGTGTTCAAAGTATCTTACGAAGTGAGGGCTCATAGCAATGGATTCAAGTTGGATAAATTAAGATTTAGAAAGAAGAGGTGTGGGGTTAAAAGACAAAGAATTAAATAGAAAGTGGGAGTTATCACAGTTGCTTTTTGCTGATGACACTGTGCTTTTGGGGGATTCTGAAGAGAAGTTGCAGAGGTTGGTGGATGAGTTTGGTAGGGTGTGTAAAAGAAGAAAGTTGAAAGTGAATATAGGAAAGAGTAAGGTGATGAGGATAACAAAAAGATTAGGTGACGAAAGATTGGATATCAGATTAGAGGGAGAGAGTATGGAGGAGGTGAATGTATTCAGATATTTGGGAGTGGACATGTCAGCAGATGGGTCTATGAAGGATGAGGTGAATCATAGAATTGATGAGGGAAAAGGGTGATTGGTGCACTTCGGAGTCTGTGGAGACAAAGAACTTTGTCTATGGAAGTTAAGAGGGAATGTATGAGAGTATAGTTATACCAACACTCTTATATGGGTGTGAAGCATGGGTGATGAATGTTGCAACGAGGAGAAGGCTGGAGGCAGTGGAGATGTCATGTCTGAGGTCAATGTGGGGTGTCAATATAATGCAGAGAATTCGGAGTTTAGAAATTAGGAGGAGATGCGGGATTACCAAAACTATTATCAGAGAGCTGAGGAGGGGTTGTTGAGGTGGTTCGGACATGTAGAGAGAATGGAACAAAACAGAATGACTTCGAGAGTGTATAAATCTGTAGTGGAGGGAAGGCGGGGTAGGGGTCGCCCTAGGAAAAGTTGGAGGGAGGGTGTAAAAGAGGTTTTGTATGCGAGGGGCTTGGATTTCCAGCAAGCATGTGTGAGCGTATTTGATAGGAGTGAATGGAGACAAATGGTTTTTAATACTTGACGTGCTGTTGGAGTGTGAGCAAAGTAACATTTATGAAGGGATTCAGGGAAACCGGCAGGTCGGACTTGAGTCCTGGAGATGGGAAGTACAGTGCCGGCACTCTGAAGGAGGGGTGTTAATGTTGCAGTTTTATAACTGTAGTGTAAAGCACCCTTCTGGCAAGACAGTGATGGAGTGAATGATGATGAAAGTTTTTCTTTTTCGGGCCACCCTGCCTTGGTGGGAATCGGCCGATGTGTTAATAAATAAAAAAAAATAAAGAATATCGGGAAGTACTGGTTTAGCAATAGAGTTGTAGATGTGTTGAAGAAGCTCCCAGGTAACGTAACTTTGGGTAGCTTTGATTAAATAAAGGTTAGATAAGGGTCGTCAGGAAGACAGTTATTTCCTGACACGGGGCTTTGTCAAATAGTGACCCCCACTCCAGCTTTTGGTCATCTGACCAAGGCCTTTAGCTGGCTTACCGGTCCAATCCCCTAAAAATTAAGGTTCTCGCTTAAATAGTTTGGACGAGTGTACAAATGGTGTGCAGTGTTGCTCTTATGTAAGACAATGGACATTTGAAGAAACCTGGGAATGTTGTCCAGATATTGTATCTGTTTCACACCTTTCATATTAATGTTGGCAAATTCATAGTTCAGGAATATTTTCACGTCTTCTGAACAAAATAAAAAAAAATGTTGCAGGTTAGGTCAGGTTTGTCAGGAAACCTTATGTGTTTCGTGACGCGGGTCGTTGTCTTGTGATGACCCGCCGCTGGAGCTTTTGGTCATCTGACCGAGGCCTTCCGCTGGCTTACCGGTTCGCCCCCTTTAAAAATTAGGGTTATATAAGGGTAATT
Organism: Cherax destructor; assembly: GCA_009830355.1. NCBI lineage: Eukaryota > Metazoa > Arthropoda > Malacostraca > Decapoda > Parastacidae > Cherax > Cherax destructor. The sequence goes on from WNWK01024759.1 coordinate 23,302, forward strand.
AACATTAAAAAAATGTAGTTATAATTAAAATAAATGTTTTTCATAAGTAAATGTTCTTGCATTTTTAAAGTGCTTTTAATAAAAGTTTTAAATTTATGTCCCTTTTAATGTGGATTTTTATATATGGGAGTGAAATTACCACGAGTTAAACTGACTAAGTCAAATTACCAAGAGTCAAATTACCCTCAGTAAACTTACCAGTCACCTTAACAATTAAGATCTTAATTAAAGTATGATGCACAATTACCAAAAGATGATTTGCAAACACCAGGCTGTTAACACCAGGCTGTTAACACCAGGCTGTTAACACCAGGCTGTTAACACCAGGCTGTTAACACCAGGCTGTTAACACCAGGCTGTTAACACCAGGCTGTTAACACCAGGCTGTTAACACCAGGCTGTTAACACCAGGCTGTTAACACCAGGCTGTTAACACCAGGCTGTTAACACCAGGCTGTTAACAGACGAGATGTATTTTATCCCGCGTAAAAAAAGTCACGAAAGCGCTTGGAATTTTACTATTTTTCACAATGGTATCACCTGTTTACTCTCATCTTATTGCATATATATATATATATATATATATATATATATATATATATATATATATATATATATATATATATATATATATTATATATATATATGTCGTGCCGATTAGGTAAAACTGGTCAATTAGCAAGAACTCATCTAAAATTAAGTCATTTCTAAAATTTTATCTTATACGTTTAAAGACATATTTTTTTCATTTATGTTAATGTAAGAATTTATAATTTTGTACCAAGAGAAACTTTGAAAACCTACCTAACCTTATTACAACAAGCGCAATTTAATTTAGCCCAACCCAACTAAATATATTTTAGATACGTTAACATTAATTTAATAATAAACAAACACAATGAAATATATTTTTTTCGTTATGTTCAGAATGATTTTGGAAAAATTATTGCATACACAAAATTTCACTTGTCTTATATGGCAGGGTGAGCGTTGCTATTTAAGCCAAAATCGCACGTTTTACCTAATCGGCAAGACATATATATATGATAGGTAGTAGGTTGGTAGACAGCAACCACCCAGGGAGGTACTACCATCCTGCCAGGTGACTGTGAAACAGAAACCTGAAACTGTTTTACATGATGGTAGGATTGCTGGTGTCTTTTTTCTGTCTCATAAACATGCAAGATTTCAGGTACGTCTTGCTACTTCTACTTACACTTAGGTCACACTACACATGCATGTACACGTTTATGTATACACACTCATCTGAGTTTTCTTTTATTTTATCTTAATAGTTCTTGTTCTTATTGCTTTTCCTTTCATATCCATGGGGAAGTGGAATAAGAATCTTTCCTCCGTAAGCCATGCGTGTTGTAAAAGTCAACAAAAATGCCGGGAACAATGGGCTAGTAACCCCTTTTCCTGTATAGCTTACTAAAAAGAAAAAGAAGAAAACCGTCCAAGTGTGATGTTTGAATGTGCGTGGATGTTGTGTGAATGATAAGAAAGAGATGATTGTAGATGTTATGAATGAAAAGAAGCTGGATGTCCTGGCTTTAAGTGAGACAAAGCTGAAGGGGGTAGGAGAGTTTCAGTGGGGAGAAATAAATGGGATTAGGTCAGGGGTTTCAAATAGAGTTAGAGCTAAAGAAGGAGTGGCAATAATGTTGAATAATCAGTTATGGCAGGTAAGAAGGAATATAAATGTATAAATTCAAGAATTATGTGGAGTAAAATAAAGGTTGGATGTGAAAAGTGGGTTTTAGTAAGTGTTTATGCACCTGGAGAAGAGAGAAGTGTAGAGGAGAGAGAGAGATTTTGGGAAATGTTGAATGAGTGTGTGGGGAGTTTTGAACCAAGTGAGAGAGTAATTGTGGTTGGGGATCTTAATGCCAAAGTGGGTAAAAATGTTGTGGAGGGAGTAGTAGGTAAATTTGGGGTGCCAGTGGTAAATGTAAATGGGGAACCATTAATTGAGCTATGTGTAGAAAGAGGTATGGTAATACCTGGAGTTTACCTGGAGAGAATTCCAGGGGTCAACGCCCCTGCGGCCCGGTCTCTGACCAGGCCTCATGTTGGACAAGAGCCTGATCAACCAGGCTGTTACTGCTGGCCGCACGCAGTCCAACGTACGAACCCCAGCCTGGCTGGTCAGGTACCGACTTTAGGTGCCTGTCCAGTGCCTGCTTGAAGACAGCCAGGGGTTTGTTGGCAATCCCCCTTATGTATGCTGGGAGGCAGTTGAACAATCTTGGGCCCCTGACACTTATTGTGTTGTCCCTCAACGTGCTAGTGGCACCCCTGCTTTTCATTGGGGGGATGTTACATCGCCTGCCGAGTCTTTTGCTTTCGTAGGGAGTGATTTTCGTGTGTAAGTTTGGTACTAATCCCTCGAGAATTTTCCACGTGTATATAACAATGTATCTCTCCCGCCTGCGTTCTAGGGAGTACAGGTTTAGGAACTTCAAGCGTTCCCAGTAATTGAGGTGGTTTATCGCAGTTATGCGTGCCGTGAATTTTCTCTGCACATTTTCAAGGTCAGCAATTTCACCTGCCTTGAAAGGTGCAGTTAGTGTGCAGCAATATTCCAGCCTAGATAGAACAAGCGATTTGTAAAGTGTCAACATGGGCTTTGCATCCCTGGTTTTGAAGGTTCTCATTATCCATCCTGTCATTTTTCTAGCAGATGCGATTGCTACGGTGTTATGGTCCTTGAAGGTGAGAAGTAATACATATTTTATGAAAAAGAGGATAAATAAATATACAAGGTATGATATAGCAATTAAGGAAAGTAGTTTGTTGGATTATGTATTGGTGGATAAAAGGTTGATGGGTAGGCTTCAGGATGTACATGTTTATAGAGGGGCAACGGATATATCAGATCATTATTTGGTTGTAGCTACAGTTAGAGTAAAAGGTAGATGGGACAAAAAGAAAATGGCAACAGCAAGTAAGAGAGAGGTAAAAGTGTATAAACTAAGGGAGGAGGAAGTTAGGGTGAGATATAAGCAACTATTGGCAGAAAGGTGGGCTAGTGCAAGTATGAGTAGTGGGGGTTGAAGAGAGTTGGGATAGTTTAAAAATGCAGTATTAGAATGTGGGGCAGAAGTTTGTGGCTATAGGAGGGTGGGTGCAGGAGGAAAGCGGAGTGAGTTGTGGAATGAAGAAGTAAAGGGTGTGATAAAAGAAAAAAGGTAGCTTATGAGAGGTTTTTACAAAACAGAAGTGTTAATAGAAGATCAGAGTATATGGAGAGTAAAAGAAAGGTGAAGAGAGTGGTGATAGAGTGCAAAAGAAGAGCGGATGAAAGAATGGGAGAAGCTCTGTCAAGAAATTTTGCTGAAAACAAGAATTTTTTTTGGAGATAAACAAGGTAAGAAAGCCTAGGGAACGAATGGATTTGTCAGTTAAAAACAGAGTAGGGGAGTTAGTAGATGGGGAGCTGGAGGTATTGGGTAGATGGCGGGAATATTTTGAGGAACTTTTAAATGTCGATGAAAAAGGGAGGCGGTAATTTCATGTACTGGCCAGGGAGGTACAACATCGTTTAGGAGTGAAAGAGCAGGATGTGAGTGTGGGGGAGGTGCGTGAGGCATTACGTAGAATGAAAGGGGTAAAGCAGCTGGAATTGATGGAATCATGACAGAAATGTTAAAAGCAGGGGAGGATATAGTGCTGGAGTGGTTGGTATTTTTGTTTAATAAATGTATGAAAAAGGGGAAGGTACCTTGGGATTTGCAGAGAGCATGTATAGTTCCTTTATATAAAGGGAAGGGGGATAAAAGAGAGTGTAAGAATTATAGGGAATAAGTTTACTGAGTATACCAGGTAAAGTGTATGGCAGGGTTATTATTGAAAGAATTAGAGGTAAGACAGAGAGTAGGATTGCAGATGAGCAAGGAGGCTTTAGAATGGGTAGGGGATGTGTAGATCAAGTGTTTACAGTGAAGCATATATGTGAACAGTATTTAGATAAAGGTAGAAGTTTTTATTGCATTTATGGATTTAGAAAAGGCATATGATAGAGTGGATAGGGAGCAATGTGGCAAATGTTGCAAGTGTATGGAATAGGTAGTAAGTTACTGAAGGCTGTAAAGAGTTTTTATGAGGATAGTGAGGCTCAGGTTAGGGTGTGTAGGAGAGAGGAGATTACTTCCCGGTAAAGTAGGTCTTAGACAGGGATGTGTAATGTCACCATGGTTAATATATTTATAGATGGGGTTGTAAAAAGTAAATGCTAGGGTGTTGGGGAGAGGGGTGGGATTAAATTATGGAGAATTAAATGCAAAATGGGAGTTGACACAGCTACTTTTTGCTGATGATACTGTGCTTATGGGAGATTCTAAAGAAAAGTTGCAAAGGTTAGTGGACGAGTTTGGGAGAGTGTGTAAAGGTAGAAAGTTAAAAGTGAACATAGATAAGAGTAAGGTGATGAGGGTATCAAACGATTTAAATAAAGAAAAATTGGATATCACATTGGAGAGGGGATTATGGAAGAAGTAAATGTGTTCAGATATTTGGGAGTTGACGTGTCAGCGGATGGGTTTATGAAGGATGAGGTTAACCATAGAATTGATGAAGGAAAAAGGTGAGTGGTGCGTTGAGGTATCTGTGTAGACAAAAAACGTTATCCATGGAGGCAAAGAAGGAATGTACGAAAGTATAGTGGTACCAACACTCTTATATGGGTGTGAAGCATGGGTTGCAAATGCTGCAGCGAGGAGGCTGGAGGCAGTGGAGATGTCCTGTCTAAGGGCAATGTGTGTGTAAATATTATGCAGAAAATTCGGAATGTGGGAAAATTTGGAGAAGGTGTGGAGTTACTAAAAATATTTGTCAGTGGGCTGAAGAGGGTTGTTGTGTGGTTTGGTCATGAAGAGGGAAAGGATCAAGTAGAATGACTTGGAAGGGATAAATCTGTAGGGAAAGGAAGGGGGGTAGGGGTCGTCCCGAAAAAGGGTTTGGGGGAAGGGTAAAGGGGGTATTGTGGGCGAGGGCTTTGGGCTTCCAGCAAGCATGTGTGACGTATTAATAGGAGTGAATGGAGACGAAAGGTTTTGGGGCATGACGATCTGTTAGTGTGGGCAGTGTAACATTTTGTGAAGGGATTCGGAAACCAGTTAATTGATTTAGTTGGACTTGAGTCCAAATGGGAAGTACAATGCCTGCACTTTAAAAAGGGGTCTGGGATAGTGACGCTGGGAGGGAATTCTCAGCTGTCGTATCTGACGCCTCTGCAAAGACAGTGGTATGAGTGTGGGGAAAGTGTTGAATGATGATAAAATATTTTCTTTTTGGGATTTTCTTTCTTTTTGGGGCCCCTGCCCCGGTGGAGAAAGGGCCCACTTGTTGAAATATATAAGGGGGACCACCGGGCAAAGGGACCCCCGAGGGGAAGGTGACCACCGGGGAGGGTGACCATCAAAGGGAGGGTGACCACCGGGCAAAGGGGACCACCGAGGCAAGGTGACAACCGGGCAAGGTGACACGAGGGGAAGGTGAACCGGGAAGGGGACCCCGAGGCAAGGTGACAACTGAGGCAAGGTGACCACCGAAGCAGGGTGCCACCAAGGCAGGGTGACCACCGGGCAGTGTGACCACCGATGCAGGGTGACTACCGGCAGGGTGACCACCAGGCAGGGGGACCACCCGGGGAGGGTGACCACCAGGCAGGGTGACCCAAAAAAGAAAATCCCAAAGAAAATACTTTCATCATCATTCAACACTTTCACCCCTTTTTAAACCCAGGCGCTCAGTAGCAGTTTTAAAAAGGGCCCCCCCAGCTGTTGGAACCCCCCATGCAGATTGCTTCCCCTTTTGACTAAAACTTAGTGTTGATATCAAGTAAAATTAATGGTGTAATGGCCGTCTGCCATCTATAACTAACATACCATCCAAGTGAACAAAGATTACTAAACACTAAGTCATGATGTAAAAATAAAAGATCCAGTTATAAGAATCTGCATGAAGCATTCAGAAGCAGTTGTGGTGGAGGGGACAAAACTTTTCCACTCTGAAGGGCAGTTGT
>WNWK01024760.1:0-29328 GCA_009830355.1 Cherax destructor
TTTTTTTGGGGGCCCCCAAAAATTTTTCCCAAAAAAAGGGGGTTTTTTTTTTTTCCGACCCCCTTTCCCCTTCAAAAATTAAAAACCCCCCCCAAAAAAAAAGGGGGGGGGCCCCGGGGGGCCCCCCTTTGGGGAAAAAAAGGGGGAAAAAAAAAAAGGGGTTTTTCCCAAAAAAGGGGGGGAAAATTTAAAAAAAGGGGGTTTTTTTTTTTTTTTGGGTTTTTTTTAAAAAGGGGGGAAAAAAGGGTTTGGGGGGAAATTCAAATTGGGAAAAAGGGGGGGGTTTTTGGGGGGGGGAAAAAATTTTTTTCCAAAAAAAAATTTTGGGAAAAAAACCCTTTTTAAAAAAGGGGGAAAAAAAGGGTTTTTTTTTAAGGGGTTCCGGCCCCCCCCGGGGAAAAAAGGGGGGTTAAAAAAAAAAAAAAAAAGGGGGGGGGGCCCAAAAAAAACCCTTTAAAACCCCAAAAAAAATTTATGAAAAAACCCAAAAACGGGGGTTTAAAAAAAAGGGGGGGAAAAAAAAACCCTAAAAAGGGGGAAAAACCAAAATTTAAAAAAATTTTTTAAAAAAAAATTGCCTTAAAAGGGGTTTTTTAAGGGGGGAAAAAAAAAATTTTTAAAAAGGGGGAAAAAAAACCCCTTTTCCCGGGGTTTTGGGGTTTTGGGGCCCCCCCAAAAAAAAATTAAAAAAGGGGTTTGGGAAAAAGGGTTTTTAAAAAAAACCCCGGGGGGGAAAATTTTTTTGGGGGGGGGGGGGGGGTTTTTAAAAAAAAAATGAAAAAATTTTTTTCCCCCCCCCAAAAAAATTTTGAAAAACCCAAAATTTTTTTGGGGGGAATGGGAAAAAATTTGGAAAAAAATTTTGGGGCCCAAGGGGAAAAAAAGGGGGGGGAGGAAAAAAAATTTTTTTTTAGGGGCAAAAAAATTTTTTTGGGGGGGGTTAAGAAAAGGGAAAGGGGGGGGAAAATTTTTTCCGGGTTTAAAAAACCCCGGGTTTTTTGGGGGGGGGGGGGTTTTTTTTTGCCCCCCGGGGAAAAAAAGTTAAAAAAAAAATTTTTCCAAAAAAAATTAAAAAAAAAAAGAAAAGGGGGAACCCTTTTTTTATTTTTAAAGGGGGAACCCCAAAAAAAGGGGGAAAAAAAATTTTTTTTAAAAAAAAAAACCCCAAATTTAAAAACCCCCCCCTTTTAAAAAATTTTCCCCCTTTCCCCCAAAAAAAGGGAAAAAATTAAAAAAAGGGGGGGAAAATTTGGGTTGGGCCCGGAAAGGGGGGTTGGGTTTCCTTAAATTTTTTGGGGGAAAAAGGGGGTTTTTTTTTTTTTTCCCCCCTTTTCCCCCTTTTCCCAAAAAGGGAAAAGGGGGGGTTTCCCCCAAAAAAAAAAAACCCCCCCCTTTTTTTGGGGGGGGAAAAATTCCCCCCCCCGGGGGGGGGGCCGGGCCCCCGGGGGCCCCCCCCTGGAAAAATTTTTAAAAAGGGGGGGGGGGGCCCCCCGGGGGTTTGGGGGGGTTTTTTTAAAAAAAAAATTTAAAATTTTAAAAAAAATCCAAAAGGGGCCAAAAAAAAAAAAATTTGGGGAAAAAAATTTTTTTTGGTTGGGGGAAAAATAAAAAAAAAGGGGGTTTTTTTTAAAAAAATTTTTTTTTTTTTTAAAAAGGGAAAAAGGGGGGCCGGGGGTTTTTTTAAAAAAAAATTTTTTGGCGGGGGGGGGGGTTTTTTTTTTTTTGGGGGGGGGTCCCCCAAAAGGGGAAAAAAAAACCCCCCCGGGGGGAAAAGGGAAAAAGGGGTTTTTGGTTTGGGGGGGGCCGGGCCCCCACCCAAAAAGGGGGGGGGGTTAAGGGGTTTTTGGGGGGGGTTTCCCCGGGGGGGGAAAGGGGTTTCCCCGGGGGGGGGGGCGGGTTTTTTTTTAATTTTTTAAAACCCAGCTGCCCCTGTTCACCCAGCAGTAAGTAGGTACTGTACGTGGGTGTTAGCCTCCTTACACCTGCTGTCACTGTTCACCTAGCAATAAGTAGGTACCCAGGTGTTAGTCGACTGGCGTGGGTCACATCCTCAGTGGAAATAAGCCAGGGTATAAAGACGGTATCTTAAGAGGGTTATCCTGTCATAACTAAGCCTCTGGGATAACAATAATAACAAAACCTTCAAGACAAGCTTCACCTGGTCAAAACAACCCATAACATTTTCTTGTTGTCTGGGGCTAATAGCAAATCATATGTAACAAACAATAACGGTACAACATTGTTACTTACCTTACACATCAGTGTTTCCAAGATGAAGTTAATAAGATATTCATAGAGTCGAAGATAATTGATGAAACCTGAGGTGTCGTTACTGCCCTTACACTGTTGTTGTGACGGAGGCAGCAGCAGTCACCCTCAATGTTGTTGTGACGGAGGCAGCAGTCACCCCTCACTGTTGCTATGACGGAGGCAGCAGCAGTCACCCTCAATGCTGTTGTGACGGAAGCAGCAGCAGTCACCTTCTCTGTTGTTGTGACGGAGGCAGCAGTCACCCCTCACTGTTGCTATGACGGAGGCAGCAGCAGTCACCATCAATGCTGTTGTGACGGAAGAAGCAGCAGTCACCCTGACTTGTTATGATGGAGGAAGCAGCAGTCACCCTCACTGTTGTTGTGACGGAGGCAGCAGTCACCCTCACTGTTGCTATGATGGAGGCAGCAGCAGTCACCCTCACTTGTTGTGGCGGAGGCAGCAGTCACCCTCACTGTTGTTGTGATGGAGGTAGCAGTCACCATCACTGTTGCTGTGGCGGAGGCAGAAGCAGTCACCCTCTGTTGTGACAGAGGCAGCAGTAGTCACCCTCACTGTTCTTGTGGCGGAGGCAGAAGCAGTCACCCTCACTGTTGCTGTGACAGAAACAGCAGCAGTCACCCTCACTGTTGTTGTGACGGAGGCAGAAGCAGTCACTCTCACTGCTGTGATGCAAGCAGCAGTCACCCTCACAATTGTTGTGACAGGCAGCAGCTGCAGTCACCCCTAACTGTTGTGACGGAGGCAGCAGCAGTCACCCTCACTGTTGTCGTCACTATGGAAGCAGCAGCAGTCACCCTCACTGTTGTTGTGAAGGAAGCAGCAGCAGTCAACCTCACTTGTTGCCACAGAGGAAACTGTATGGGTTTCACTAACACTTGCATACAAATAATCTCAACGGGAGGTGACCGCCACAATTTTTACTGCAGTTACCCCCATGGGAGCGTGTGAGAAAACTTAAGTCGCCCTGGTCACAGAAAACGACTCCTTCGATAATACACGCACTCTAACACATCTATACTAGACCAGTATTATAATAATAATAATAATAATAATAATAATAGTTTATTTAGACATGGTACAATGATACATAGTTAGGTAGACATGATACATGATACATAGGTATAAATGAGATGTACATGCCAAAAGTCCCTAATATGCTGTGCATTGCGGGCATTCTTAGGACTATTTAATAGTAGACTACATGGGAAAAAATATGGTTGATAATTTATAAAATAAGTATAATTGTGTATCTAAGTTATAAAGTTTGAATATAAGTTGAACATAATAATTTATTAATTGTAGCAATGCAACTAATTGAGTGAGATAACAATTTAAAACAATTAATTGCATTGCAGTTACAGTTTACGTGGTTATTATAATGTAAATGTTATAGAAACAGTTAGCTTAGTATGTATTATTCATAACAGGTTTTAACATTTAAGTGATTAATCAGGTTTTTATATTTAAGTGATTATTCTACTTTGTTGGGAATGTTTGATATTGGGCATAAATTTAGGTTTGGGTGAGAAGGTGGTTTTTTTAGCATCGTTTTGAATTGGGGTACAGGCAGGGTTTCTTTGGCAATGACAGGTAATGAATTCCAAATTTTCGTGCCTTTTATATGCATTGAGTTTTTACATAGTGTTAGATGGACACGGGGAACATCGAGGAGTGATCTGTGTCTAGTGTTATGGTCATGTGTCCTGTTAAAATTGGTAAGGAGAAGTTTGAGTGGTGGGTTAATATTTGCATAGTGTGTTCTATGTAATAGGCACAGTAAAAAGTATGAATGTCTTGTATGGTGAGTAAGTTTAGGTTTTTGAATATTGGTGGAGTATGTTGTCTGGAGTGTGAATTTGTTATCATTCTAACTGCTGCCTTTTGTTGTGTTATTAGTGGTCTGTGATGAGTTATTGATGTAGAGCCCCATGCGTAGATTCCATAGGTGAGGTAGGGGTAAATGAGTGAGTGATATAGGGTAAGGAGAGCTGGTTGTGGAACATAGTAACGTATCTTGGATAGTATTCCCACGGTCCTTGAGACTTTCTTGGAAATTTGTTGTATATGTGTCTGAAATTTGAGGCCACTGTCAAGATGGATTCCTAAGAATTTTCCCTCTGAGTTTTGTGATAGGGGGCCCGTTTATCATTATGTTAAGTGGTGCGTTTGTAGCTCTGTTCCCAAACTGGGTAAAATAGGTTTTATTAATATTGAGAGTAAGTTTGTTGGTCATCATCCAGGTAGATATTTTCTGCAATTCAGTATTTACAGTGTTGGCTAGTATGTCTGGGCATGGGTGCGAGATAACGTATGTAGTGTCATCTGCAAATAGTATGGGTTTGAGTAGTTGAGATGCATTTGGTAGGTCGTTAATGTAAATGAGAAGAGAAGTGGGCCAAGAACACTTCCTGTGGGACACCTACTGTAATAGTTTGCGCGGTAGTGCTAGCTCCATTTTGTACACATATTGGTTTCTGTTGCTAAGGTATGATTTTAGGTAGTTGAGGAGTGCCCTCTTATACCATAGTGTGATAATTTTTGGTGTAACAGATCATGGTCAACTGTATCAAAAGCTTTACGTAAATCAATGAAGATTCCCACTGGGATTTCTTTTTTCTCAAGAGCGGTGTAAATTATTTGTAACATGTGTATAATGGCATCATTTGTATTTTTATTAGGCCTGAATCCAAATTGACAGTGGTTGAGTACGTTGTTGGAGGTGAGGTAGGAATATATTTGTCTATGAATTAATTTTTCAAAGATTTTGGAGAGAAGGGGTAAGTTAGATATCGGCCTGTAGTTATTCTGGTCTGTTTGATCTCCTCCTTTATGTATGGGGTGACCCTCGCTATTTTGAGTATTGATGGGAAGGTAGAGGATTCGATGGATTTGTTAGAGTGTTGCAATAATTGGTGAGAGAACTTGAGAGGCTTTTTGTATATAAAAGGTGGTAAGTTATTTAGGTCACCTGCTTTGTTTTTTAATGTGTTGATTATAAGTGAAACTTCTATTGGGTTGGTCGGGGCTGGGAATAGTGTGTTCGGATAGGTGCCAGTGAGATAGTCGTTAGGTGGAGTGTTTGAACTTGGGATTTTGCTTGCCAGCTTTTTTCCTATGGTGGAGAAGAAATCATTGAGTTTGTTTGCTGTTTCAATAGGTGGGAGTAGGGGTTCATCTGGTTTTGTTAGCTTGATTGTTCTGTTTATCTTTTTAGTTCCTATAATTTCAGATAGGGTTTTCCAGGTCTTTTTTATATCACCTTTTAAGTTATGTAATCTGTTCTCATAGTACAAATTTTTTGACCTTATCAGACTCGTTAGGTTTGATGAGTAACGTTTTGTTTGTTCTCTTGTTATTTGACCCATTCTGTACTGTTTTTCATATAGGTGCTTTATATTAATGGATTTGAGTATGCTGGGGGTTAGCCAGGGACTATTTAATCTTTTAGCTGTGATTTGTTTAGTTTTTTAGGGCAATGCTTATTATAGAGGTATTGGGTCTTTTTAAGAAAATTATTAATACATAAGTCAGTATCTGTGAAGTTGTCTATTTCTGTTTGCCAGTCAGTGTTTGTCATAGCTGTTATGAAGTTATTTATAGCTGTCTCATTATGTAGTCTGAAGGTAACTTTAGTAGTCTCTAGTGGTAATTTTCCGAGGTTGGTTATGAGAAAGGTTGGGTAGTGGTCTGTGGTATTGTCTGTGATTATGCCTGATTTTAATGGGGATATGGTGTTAGTCCAGATATGGTCTAATAGAGAGGCACAGGTCTCAGAGATTCTTGTAGGTTTTGTTATTGTCGGGAGCAGCAAGCAGTTGCTCATAGTGTTTGTGAATTCAGTTACTTGTGGGTCCTGATCTTGTAGGAGGTTTATATTGAAGTCTCCTGTGAGGATTAAGTGGTCTTTGTTCATGTGTGCATCAGTAATCATACTTCCTAATTTTTCACTAAATTGCTGAATATTTGACTGTGGTAATCTATAGATGTTTATAACTGAGAGGTTTTTGTAGGTATTTGGATTTAAACTTAGCTATTATATATTCTCCATGTTCATCTCTTGTGCATGTATTGTCGATACATTCAAGCTGGTCTGAGTATAACATAGCTGTTTCTCCTCCTTGTTGGTCTGACCTACAATTGTGTATGGCTGTGTAACCAGGAATGGCATAGATATCTGTAGTATGAGGCTTTAGCCAGGTTTCAGTGAGAGCAATGAAGGACATTCTGGCCTGTAGTGAGTTTAATAATGCAGTGAGATCATCAAAATGTCATCACCACATGTCTGGAAATTCCGTTGGACAATGGTGTGGGGCAAAATGACAGAACCACAACAAGAATTGAGGGAATGGTGCTTGTCAATAGTAACAGGAGCAGAATCTCTGGTTGTAAGAAGAGAAAGATCGCGAGCTTGGCCAGCATTCTGGACCGTGATGATGCGAGTGCCGCTCTCGAGAGCGTGAAATGAGATGTCTTTACCAACATGGCGTAGCAGAGCTTTACCAATACTATGGTCTGAAAGATAGATATTAGGAGAAGTCGGTCGCAGAGTAAAAAACTTCGTCCATTGAGTAGTTTGAAACAGAGAGGTTAAGGGGAGTGCGTGACGAATTGGTCGTTTCTGAGATGAACGAGAAGGAAGTGTCGAATCGTCATGTGTGGGTCTTGGTCGTTTGGGTGTGGGACCGGGGGTGGTCCGATGGGAGACGGGCGAGCGATTCAAAAATTGCCACACCGTCGCAGGAGAAGCCGGAATCAAGGTCAGAGAAGAGCGAAGGGCAGACGTATCGAAAGGGCCAGTCGGGTCCCTGGTACCTGAAGCAGGTGACGAACCAGCACCAGCAAGAGGTACAGGGGCATGAGAGGTGTCCAAAGAGTTGTCCGTTAACGAGGCAGGGTCAGTACTGGGTGCGGTATCAGGAAGGGGCCCGGGGGTAGTGGGTTCATGGATTGGGTCAGCCATGGTTAGGTTACTTTTTTCTTTTTATTTTTAAGAAAAAAAAGAAGAAAAGAAAATAAAAATAAAAAAGAATAAAAAAGGGGGAACGTGGAGGAATAGCTCCTAGGAGGAATGAAAGGAGCTAAATCCCCTCCGCGCCCAAGAGGACCTCAACACCGCAAGTAGTGCAGATGCTGCATGGAACCCGTGCCATACTCTACCCTTCATGCCAGTAAACCAGCAATCCGGGATAGCAACCTCACATCCACCGAGTCATCTCGGCGGACAAAAGAGAGAGCGGCCGGATATCCGCCACAAAGCATACCGCCTTCGGCCACCACCCCCAGAATCCGAAAGGTGGCCTCCAGAGATACACCCGTCGCCCGAAAGATACCCAAGGCCACCCCCAGGGTGACCGGAGAGGGATCGGGACATCCCCAGGCGATCCAGATTCCATGGCAAACTACACCACCGCCAAGGACCTCAACGGAATGGGATGGACCACAATACCCTTCCCCCTACCTAGGAACTAGAATGCCTGAGGAGAGAAGCTCCCAGGGTAAAACTGGGAAGGAAATAAGGGAGGGATGAGGAGGAGGAGGAGGAAAGGGAAAAAGGAGGATGGGGAAGATGGGAGAAAGGGAGGGGGGATTGGGGGTTAATTAGGTTCAGTCTGAGGAAGAAGACCAAGAGGTCCAATTCCTCAGACTGATAGCCTCTTTACCGCGACAAGGAGCCCCCCTTAAAGAGGAGTAATGATCAGAATGAACTAGAGGTGGTGGAGTGTATTATGATAATAGTTGAGTATAGATTAGTGATGATGGTGGATGAACATTAATTAATAATACAGTAGGAGAACAGATTAATGAAGATGCTGAAAAACACTGTAAACATTCCAGCCACTAAAACAACTTTGCCTCAGTTCAGTATGTCCCCTGTGGCTTCTCCTATATAATACCATAATTCTCTGAGTACTAAAATATAACCATCCCAATAATTGAAGCAGACCTACTGAAAACATGTAAAAAACATATTTCTGTCACTTTGACCTCTACTTCAAACTACTTCCAGTTTGAAACCAACCAAAATCTTCTCCTTTTCACTAGCAAGTCTTCCATTCTATCAATTAACACCAAGAAACAACCAATAAAACCATGCAAACAACCCTAGAAATTCACCACAAAGTTGCTATATTAAACCAAACACAAGGTCAGTGCTTTACTTTCTCAGGTACACTGCACACTGTCCTGACTCAGTCTCTCACCTCAGGTACACTATGCACACTGTCCTGACTCAGTCTCTCACCTCATGTACACTATGCACACTGTCCTGACTCAGTCTCTCACCTCAGGTACACTATGCACACTGTCCTGACTCAGTCTCTCACCTCAGGTACACTGTGCACACTGTCCTGACTCAGTCTCTCACCTCAGGTACACTGTGCACACTGTCCTGACTCAGTCTCTCATCTAGGCTAAAATTTGCCACTAACAGCAAATATAAGGGTGATGTTCTTAATATGTTGATCTGCATCACACTGACATCAGTGACATAGAGCTATGTGACACTGGCATCAATGACACAGATCTATGTGACACTGGCATCAATGACATAGATCTATGTGACACTGGCATCAATGACAAAGATCTGTATGACACTGGAATCAATGATATAGACCAATGTGACATTGGCTTCAACAACATAGTTCTGTGACACTGGAATTAATGACATAAATCTATGTGACAGTGGCATCAATGACATTGATCTACATGATACAAACATCAATGATTATGATCTATGTTACACTAGCATCAATGACATTGAACCATGTGACACTAGCATCAGATCTACATGACATTGGCATCACCATCTGGTGACAAAACCCTTGTTTTCCTTCCATTGGCACAACAGAGGTAACTTCTTTGCAAGACTTTCCTCTCTGAAATGAAAGCACTTATTTAATTGTAAAACCTCTTTCTTAGCCACAGCTGAGGTTCTGATCAGCTTAAAAGTGACATCATTCTCCTGTGCAGAAATTAATTGCACCCTAGTAGGTGTAGCCTCTCTCCCACTACTTAACTGATCTATGCTCCAATCATGCTCAGCTCTGGCTGGAACATCCTTTTCTTCAGTTGACTGCAGTTCAACATCAGAAAACAGAGTTTCCAGACTTAAGCCTTCACCATCCTCATGAGAATAGCATGATCATGAGCCATACTTCTAATGGTGGAACTAGTTGTTCCTCACTGTCTAACAGGCCCATTACATTATTCCCTAATAAGAGGTTAATCCCTTCGAAGGGAATTTCATCTGAAATACCTACAGGGAGATAGCCAACTTGGTATGCAGATTCTAAGTATAATTTGTGTAGAGGTGTTCTTATGATCGAACCGGCAATACCCTTCAATAATATATCTAGCCCAGTACATATAGGTATCCTTAGACACTGGCAGCACTCTATCATGTAGCAAAGAGTAGGTACTACATCCATCTCTCAAAGACCATGTTCTCAACCCTACCCACATCCCTATACAAGGCAACTGTAGACTTACTAGAAAATACAGTGGTACCTCGACTTACGATATTAATCCGTCAGAGAGGGCATATCTTAAGACGAAACAATCGTTAGACGAATCAATTTTCCCCATAAGAAATAATGGAAATAAATTTAATCCGTCCAAGACTTCCAAAAGTAGTTAAATAAAATATTTTTTAGAACTTTTGGACATTAAATAATAAATAATTTAATAAAAAATATCTAAATAAGCATGCAAATATTGAACAATAACATGTCACTTACATTTATTGAATGTTATGGGGTATTATGGACTTGTTATGGGGGCTATGGAACCCAGCATGTATTGTTGTAATTAAATAACATGAATGCCTAATTATATTGAATTAATCAGCAGTACTGCTCAGGAGAGTTTAAAAGGCTTGGCCAGCCTTAAAAGCTTAAGGGCTGATTTAACTGATTTTCTCAATATAATAGGTTATATAAATAATGCACACATATTATTAACTAATTAAGTGTAAGTAGCATGTCTCATTGTAATAACATAAGATATGTTGAGAGGATATGCAAAGTGATGTTTTTTTGTTTTGGGGGGAGGAGCTTAGAGAGATGTTGTTTTCCCACAATGCCTTTCCTGGAGAACAATGGCGGCTGGAGTGAGCTGGTGTTGAGGTGCTGATTTTTAACTCGGCTTCAAAGCTGAATGAGTGCCCAAAAGGTAATGGGGAGAGTTGTAAATCGATGTCACCATGACATTCTGTGATCTTCAGTGTATCAAGACACTGGAGGGTTAAGAAATGTTGAGAAAGAGAGAGTTGAAGGTGGCAGCTGAGCCATGTGCTTTGGGAAAGGCTGATTATATGTTTAGGAGTGGAGACCTGTATATTATATGTATATACTTCTTAATATAGCTCTATTTTTATAATGTTGGTTTAAATAACCTTTAAGAGGAATGTGAAAGGATTAAGTTTTCAGATGCAGCAGCTAAACCTGAGTAAGTATCTTTTAGCCTAATAATGTCCTCCTTTTACCCTAAGACCTTTTGAGTAGATACCCTATGCTAGTACATGTAGAACCTTGATGAGTAAATAAGGGAAAATAACATAACATTGAAGAGTTGTTGATGTGTGGAAGACGGGAGGAGGGGAGAAGGTGGAGTAGTATGCTAGTGTTTGGAAGGGGAATCCCCTTCCATTAACACTGCAGGTACCAAGTTCTTTTCTGGGGTTACTGGCCTTTTTCTTTGAATGCTACACTCCCTGCATGAATGCTACACTCCCTGCATGAATGCTACACTCCCTGCATGAATGCTACACTCCCTGCATGAATGCTACACTCCCTGCATGCCTACTACACTCCCTGCATCCTTGCTACACTCCCTGCATCCTTGCTACACTCCCTGCATCCTTGCTACACTCCCTGCATCCTTGCTACACTCCCTGCATCCTTGATACACTCCCTGCATCCTTGCTACACTCCCTGCATCCTTGCTACACTCCCTGCATCCTTGCTACACTCCCTGCATTCTTGCTACACTCCCTGCATCCTTGCTACACTCCCTGCATCCTTGCTACACTCCCTGCATCCTTGCTACACTCCCTGCATCCTTGCTACACTCCCTGCATCCCTGCTACACTCCCTGCATCTTTGCTACACTCCCTGCATCTTTGCTACACTCCCTGCATGCCTGCTACACTCCCTGCATGCCTGCTACACTCCCTGCATCCCTGCTACACTCCCTGCATGCCTGCTACACTCCCTGCATCCCTGCTACACTCTCTGCATCTTTGCTACACTCCCTGCATGCCTGCTACACTCCCTGCATGCCTGCTACACTCCCTGCATAAATGCTACACTCCCTGCATGAATGCTTCACTCCCTGCACATTCTTTACCACAGGCTTGGCACTAGGAGCTTTCTTGGGGCCCATGGTGGCTTATTTAGCAGTTGCAAGCACTAAAAACAGTGGAATAATGACAATATACTGGTATGAATGCGTGGGTGTGGGTGGGTGGTCGCTCTCACTTGTAAACAATAGCACACTGACGCTCCCTGGAGTGCGCGCTCAGCTGGGCGCCAAGCAGACACGTCCGGTACGAATGTCGGTAGACGAATCAAACAACGTAAGTCGCATTCAAATTTTTTACGTTATAAATATCGGTTATCGAATATAACATAAGATGATAGCATCGTAAGTCGAGGTACCACTGTACCTGCATCCTGGGGTCTAGACTAATAATAATAATAATAATAATAATAATACTTTATTTAGACATTGTACAAATATATATGGTAGATATAGTTATACATAGTAATTACATAGTTATTACTTAGTTATTAATGAGATGTACATGCCAAAAGCCCCTAATATGCTGTGCATTTCGGGCATTCTTAGGACTACTTAATTCTAGACTACAGTGGTACCCCGACTTACGATATTTTTTCATTCCAGAATGCTGTTCAAGTGCCATTACCAAACGAATTTATCTCCATAAGAAATGATGTAAAATAGACTAGTCCTTTTAGACCCCCAAAATTACACTTACAAAAGCATTTAAAAAAATAAACTTACATAAAAGGGTGTGTTTGGGGACCATCGTAAGTCGGGGTACCACTGTACATGGTAAAAAGTTATGGTTGATAATTTATAAAATAAGTAAAGTTGCATATCTAAGTTATAAAGTTTGAAGATAAGTTGAACATATCAATTAATTGTAGCAATGCAACTAATTGAGTGAGATAACAATATAGAACAATTAATTGCATTGCAGTTAGTTTACGTGGTCATTATAATGTAAGTGTTGTGGAAATAATTAGCTAAGTACAGTGGACCCCCGAGTTTCGTAAACCCCGGAAATCGTACATTTATGTAAGTATAATATTGTAAGTGCTTGTGGAAAAGTATTTTTTGGAGTCTGAAATAGACTAACCTACGTGACATTTTTCCTTAAGGGAGTAAATTCGTTCGGTAATGGCACTTGAGCAGACTTCAGGAGTGAAGTTTTTACGAAACTCAGGGGGCCACTGTATGTAGTATTCATAACAGGTTTTACATTCAATTGATTATTCAGGTTTTTACATTTGATTATTATACTTTGCTGGGAATGTTTGATATTGAGCAATTAGCTTTGGGTGAGAAGGTGGTTTTTTAGCATCGTTTTGAATTGGGGTACAGGTAGGGTTTCTTTGGCAATGACAGGTAATGAATTCCAAATTTTCGTGCCTTTTATATGCATTGAGTTTTTACATAGTGTTAGATGGACACGGGGAACATCGAGGAGTGATCTGTGTCTAGTGTTATGGTCATGTGTCCTGTTAAAATTGGTAAGGAGAAGTTTGAGTGGTGGGTTAATATTTGCATAGTGTTTTCTATGTATGTAATAGGCACAGTAAAAAGTATGGATGTCTTGTATGGTGAGTAAGTTTAGGTTTCTGAATATTGGTGGAGTATGTTGCCTGGAGTGAGAATTTGTTATCATTCTAACTGCTGCCTTTTGTTGTGTTATTAGTGGTCTGAGATGAGTTATTGATGTAGAGCCCCATGCGCAGATTCCATAGGTGAGGTAGGGGTAAATGAGTGAGTGATATAGGGTAAGGAGAGCTGGTTGTGGAACATAGTACCGTATCTTGGATAGTATTCCCACGGTCTTTGAGACTTTCTTGGAGATTTGTTGTATATGAGTCTGAAATTTGAGGCCACTGTCAAGATGGATTCCTAAGAACTTTCCCTCTGTGAGTTTTGTGACAGGGGACCCGTTTATCATTATGTTAAGTGGTGCGTTTGTAGCTCTGTTCCCAAACTGGATAAAATAGGTTTTATCAATATTGAGAGTAAGTTTGTTGGTCATCATCTAGGTAGATATTTTCTGCAATTCGGTATTTGCAGTGTTGGCTAGTGTGTCTGGGCTTGGGTGAGTTTGAGTAGTTGAGATGCATTTGGTAGGTCGTTAATGTAAATGAGAAAGAGTAGTGGGCCAAGAACACTTCCCTGTGGGACACCTACAGTAATAGTTTACGCGGTGGAGCTAGCTCCATTTGTGTACACATATTGGTTTCTGTTGCTAAGGTATGATTTTAGGTAGTTTAGGGAGTGTCCTCTTATACCATAGTGTGATAATTTTAAGTGTAACAGATCATGGTCAACTGTATCAAAGGCTTTACGTAAGTCAATGAAGATTCCCACTGGGATTTCTTTTTTCTCAAGGGCGGTGTAAATTATTTCTAACATGTGAATAATGGCATCATTTGTATTTTTATTAGGCCTGAATCCAAATTGACAGTGGTTGAGTACGTTGTTGGAGGTGAGGTAGGAATATATTTGTCTATGAATTAATTTTTCAAAGATTTTGGAGAGAAGGGGTAAGTTAGATATCGGCCTGTAGTTATTCAGGTCTGCTTGATCTCCTCCCTTATGTATTGGGGTGACCCTCGCTATTTTGAGTATTGATGGGAAGGTAGAGGATTCAATGGATTTGTTAAAGAGTGTTGCAATAATTGGTGAGAGAACTTGAGAGGCTTTTTTGTATATATAAGGTGGTAAGTTATTTAGGTCACCTGCTTTGTTTTTTAATGTGATGATTATAAGTGACACTTCTATTGGGTTGGTTGGGGCTAGGAATAGTGTGTTCGGATAGGTGCCAGTGAGATAGTCGTTAGGTGGAGTATTTGAACCTGGGATTTTGCTTGCCAGCTTTTTACCTATGGTGGAGAAGAAATCATTGAGTTTGTTTGCCTTTTCAATAGCAGGGGTTCATCTGGTTTTGTTAGCTTGATTGTTCTGTTTGTGGATATCTTTTTTGTTCCTAGAATTTCAGATAGGGTTTTCCAGGTCTTTTTTATATCACCATTTAAGTTATGTAGTCTGTTCTCATAGTACAATTTTTTTGACCTTCTTATCAGACTCGTTAGGTTTGATGAGTAGCGTTTTGTTTGTTCTCTTGTTATTTGTCCCATTCTGTACTGTTTTTCATATAGGTGCTTTATATTAATGGATTTGAGTATGCTGGGGGTTAGCCAGGGACTATTTAATCTTTTAGTTGTGATTTGTTTAGTTTTTTTAGGGCAGTGCTTATTATAGAGGTATTGGGTCTTTTTAAGAAAATTATTAATACATAAGTCAGTATCTGGGAAGTTGTCTATTTCTGTTTGCCAGTCAATGTTTGTCATAGCTGTTATAAAACTATTTATAGCTGTCTCATTATGTAGTCTGAAGGTAACTTTAGTAGTCTCTAGTGGTAATTTTCCGAGATTTGTTATGAGAAAGTTTGGGTAGTGGTCAGTGGTATTGTCTGTGATTATGCCTGATTTTAATGGGGATATGGTGTTAGTCCAGATATGATCTAATAGAGAGGCACAGGTCTCAGAGATTCTCGTAGGTTTCGTTATTGTCGGGAGCAGCAAGCAGTTGCTCATAGTGTTTGTGAATTCAGTTACTAGTGGGTCCTGATCTTGTAGGAGGTTTATATTGAAGTCTCCTGTGAGGATTAAGTGGTCTTTGTTCATGTGTGCATCAGTAATCATACTTCCTAATTTTTCACTAAATTGCTGAATGTTTGACTGCGGTAATCTATAGATGTTTATAACTGTGAGAGGTTTTTGTAGATATTTGGATTTGAATTTAGCTATTATATATTCTCCATGTTCATCTCTTGTGCATGTATTGTTAATACATTCAAGCTGGTCTGAGTAGAACATAGCTGTGCCACCTCCTTGTTGGTCTGGCCGACAATTGTGTATGGCTGTGTAACCAGGAATGGCATAGATATCTGTAGTATGAGGCTTTAACCATGTTTCAGTGAGAGCAATGATGGACATACTGGCCTGAAGTGAGTTTAATAATGCAGTGAGGTCATCAAAATGTTTGCTTAAAGATCTGACATTGTAATTAAAGATAGTTATGTTATTGTTGGATTTGAGTAGTGTTTTAGCCTGTTCTGCTGTGTAGTAATGACAGTTGTTGTTAGGTTCATGTAAGTCATTTAATAGAAGGTTGGTATCAGGATCAATGTTTGGAATCATAAGATTTAGTGTGATTCTATAATTAAACTTAAAAATAGAACAACGCAAGTAGACCTAAGAATAGGACAATGCAAAAGGATTTCTTGGCACGTGAGTTAGTACGTTGAATATGTTTACAAAAATGAAAAAATGAGCTAAGGTAGTCAATTTACAGCTAATAAGAATCTAAAACTATAGCACCTGAGTTAGCACCTGAGTTAGTTAATTAATTAAACAAAAGTTTATATATGAGTGTGAATCTAAAAAGACTTAAGAACAATGAATAATGCTAAACTTAAAGATATGATATCTGATCAATTGATTTTACTAGCTATTGGATTAACACACTTTTGAATAGAAGTCACAGAGGTTTAGGATATATCTTTACAGTGTAATTGATTTATTATTTAACTAGCTTATAGAACTGGTTGGAAAGTTACTATGATTAGTATTAAGTTATAATGGAACAAATATTAAGATTCAGTATTGCACTAGTTGTGATTTTAGAATTTATTAAAGGCAATGTAATGAAAGTCAAAGTTAATTATTAAAAGAGAAATAAGTGCTAAAGTGTATAAAAGTGTACAAAAGTAAAATTTATTAGTATTAAAAATATTAAAAGATAAGTAACAATTTTTAGCAAATAAGGTGATTAATAGTAATTCTAAGCAAGTAAGCTGATAGAAATATATAAGTATGTGGGTTGAAAAATGGGCACAAGTAAAAATTGTATGTATTTAAAAATAAAAGTAAAACTATTTGTCAAAAATATTCATTAGAGGATAGACAAATACTTAAATGAGGTAGATGGGCAAAACATACACTACACTATACGTAGGGGTTTGGTATTGGACATTGTGTTTATACAGTCTCTGTTATATTTGCATCCCTAAGGAATCTTGATAGTTCATTCTCATTTGTGATAGTATACAAGTGACCTACACTTGTTTTTTTGACTAGAATTTTTCCATCCCGGGTGAAACATTGGTGGATTTTATCATCATTCTCTCGCTTAAGTCTTCTGATTCTATACCAGAGGTTCTGACGTTTTTTGGTCAGACATTCATTAATGAATAATTGTTTCCTGGCTTTAATAGATGATCTAATTAGATCTGTTTTCCCGTCATGTGTGGTGAATCTAAGCATAACACTTTTTCTACCATGGGAACCTAGTAATCGTGCTTCTTTTATATCTGTCACTGGTACATTTACGTTTATTTGATCTTTGATGATCTGTAAAGTAATGTCTTTACTGTTTGCTTGGGTCATATCACTGGGAAAGAATGGACTGTTCACTATTACTGCGTCTGATAACTTATCTTGCTCGGTTTTGTCCTCTTGTAGTGCAAGGTAGTCATTAAACTGGTTATCCATGTTGTTCTTCCACTCCTTTACTGCTTCCTCAACCTTTATGTTTATAGATGTTATTTGTTCAGTGTGGCTATTAATGATAGTTTGGAGGGTTTTGCCAAAATCAGTCATTCCAGTTGTTGTTAACTTTTGTTCAAGGCTGAGGATTTTGTTTTCAAGTTGTGTCAACCTGGTATCTTGTAGTTGAAGTGCTTTACGTTGGTCCATATTTTCATTGATTAATTTGATGATGTATGACTTTAGTGTATCTGGATCATTCGTCATATCTCATAGATTATCTGGGGTGAAGCCAGTGAAGGGGGAGCTTGTGGGGGAGGCAGCCATGTTTGTTGTTGATGCGTCGCCCTGGGTGGTGGTGAGGGGGGTGGAGGGTGTCCGCGTCCTGGGTGGTGGTGAGGGGGTGGAGGGTGTACCAGCGTCCTGGGTGGTGGTGATGGGGGTGGAGGGTGTACCGGCGTCCTTGGTAGACAAGCTGATTAGTAGATTTCTTGGTGTTTTCTTGTTGATTTTGGATTTGGTTCTTCTGATGTTACGTCTCATTTGAGCACAGTAGTCGGGGAAGTTGGTGCGGCAAGATGAAACTGTAGGCTGGTAAGCTGTAGGCTGGTAAACTGTAGGCTGGTAAGCTGTAGGCTGGTAAGCTGTAGGCTGGTAGGCTGTAGGCTGGTAAGTTGTAGGCTGGTAAGCTGTGGGCTGGTAAGCTGTAGGCTAGTAAGCTGTGCGCTGGTAAGCTGTAGGCTGGTAAGCTGTAGGCTGCAAGTTGTAGGCTGGTAAGCTGTAGGCTGGTAAGCATTTGTTTGGCAGCGGGGTGATGCTATGGGTTTGTGGGCAGTCTTCCTTAAATTGTCAGTTTATTTGGTTTGTAGGTCTCACTGCTGGTATTCTTGGGTCATTCTGGAAGCTACGTAGGTTAGTGCAGTTTTGCTTGCAGCTAGGTCATCATAGGAGCATTGATAAACTCTGGGTGATGAGAAAAATATGGAGCTCAGATGCCGCTGCTGCCGCCGCTGCCATGACTATTCAAAGATTCCTCCTCACCTTGTGTTGAAGACCTAATGCAGGCAACTGGATGTGTTCCTGAAGTTAGGGTCCCCTGGGATGGTTCCTTCCTTCTCTGATCTTGCTGTCTAGAGCAGCAGAACTTTTGTACATGTCCAGCTTGGTTACAGTAGTAACAGGTATAATTCTTAAAGGTATTTTTACCATTTGGTGCAGGACTGGTACTGTTTACTTGAGGAACTGAAACATTATCTGATGGTCTAGGTAAACTTTGAGCTCCAGCTGACTTACCTTTTCCTTCTATTTGAGAGGGCACCTCAGCCTTCGTTTGTCCCTGAAAATTCTTGTCCCACTTACCTTTATGACCATGGGATTTGGAATAAGGCTTAGAATGAGTGAGGAATTTTTCAGAAGGAGCAAGACTGTTTTTACTTACCAGCTTCCTGCGAGCCAAGAATCTGTTAACCAGATCCAGCGCTTCTGAAAGATTATCCAGGTTTTTGTCCTCCAAATATTCTCTGAGGTCAACAGGGATTGTATTGTACAGTTCCTCATGAACCATCAGATCTACTAAATTGTCATAGTCTCTGTTCACTCCTTTTGAAAAACCCATTTCTTAAAAAGGAACAGTTTCTCATTCCCAAACTCAGTTAAGGTCTGCCCATCCCAAAATATTTGACTTCTGAACTTTTGCCTATACAGTGGACCCTCGGTTTTTGTTGAAAATTCTTTCCAGAATGCTGTTCAAGTGTCGTTACCGAACGAATTTGTTCCCATAACGACAAATGTAAATTAGATTAGTCATTTCAGACCCCCAAAAATACACTTACAAAAGCTCTTACAAAAATACACTTACATAATTGTTCGATTTTGGAGGTGAACAAAAACCGAGGGTCCACTGTATTTCTCAGGTATCATTTGGTATGCAAGCAAAACTTCTCTTTAATTTTATCATAGTCAGAAAATTATTTTCCCTCCAGAGTCTCTACTCTTTGGAACCCTTTACCCACAAGCTGCATATGAACTAGGGTGGCCCACTGCCATTTGGGCCACCCTTGCTCCAAAGCAGTCTTCTCAAAAAATGAAAAATATCTGTCTGGGTCAGTTTCTGTAAACTTAGGGACAAAATGTGCAGCTTTAGTTGTGTTAAAGTATTGCTCAGGCTCTTGTTCTGAACTTCCTACCCTTTGATGTTCTCTCTCCTTAACTTCTATTAACTTTGTTTCAGCCTCTAGCACAGCTAGTTTAAGTCTCATCCTCTCCATTTCCTTATCACCTGGAGTAGGTGATCCTTCATTGTAACTGTTAACCCTTTCAGGGTTTTTGACATACTAGTACGTCTTACGCACAAGGGTGTTTGATGTACTAGTACACATAAATTCTAGTGGCTTCAAATCGAGCGGGAAAACGCTGGTAAGCCTAGATGTGAGAGAATGGGTCTGCGTGGTCACTGTGCATTGTAGGAAAAAAATCGGGCACCCAGTGGTGCATTGTGGGAACGCCATTTCAGTACATCTTGTCCACCATGCCTTGTGGTCAGAAGTACCTCACTCCTCGATGGATTGGAACACTTTTGTTCCCCAGTGACTGTTCTAATACAGATGGGGGTGTCAGTGAAGAAGACTTTCAAGGTTTTGAAGAGGTTGTGATGGAAACTAATGACCATAATACTTTAATAGTGACGAAAACCCAGACGACCCTCAACCTTCCACCTCTGGTGCTGTGGCGTCTTGTTCATGTTCATTTGTACCAGAACGAAAGAGGAAACTCATATTTTCCAGTGTCCAGGACTCAGATGTGGGCAATGGTGATGATAGTGATAGTGAATATGAACTACAAGCTCTTGAAAACAGTTCCAGTAGTGAAAAAGAAGTGGAATATTCTCCAGTAAAGTGTCAGTATATACGACGGTATATGAGCTCTGGTAGTGTGCCATATGCTATTCCAAGGGCAAGGAGTACATCTAGGAGTACATCCCATGGCTGTACAACTGGAACAGATAGTGAAAATGAACATGATAGTGTTGCAATTGGGATGAAAAATGTGCATGCATCTGGTGGTGGTGGTAGTGGTGGTGCCAACCGTGAGGCACCAGCAGTGGGCCATGCTGCCACCCACGCCGCTGACTCACCCGACCTACAACAAAGGCCACCCTCATCCACCACACCAACAACTACAACCACCTGCCAATATCCAGTACCCACCAGCAGACTGCAAATGGGATTGGCAGGAAGCTGACAATTTTGTTCCCAATCCCCATCAGTTTGATGAAAGTCAAAGTGGAATATCTTGTACACTTGGGAACAATGGCACTGAACTGCAATGTTTTGAATTATTCTTTGACGAACCCCTGATGGAAATTATTGTTAGGGAAAGCAACAGATACTTCGAGTACACCATGGCAAACACAATACTTTCACCAAAATCATGTCTACACCAGTGGAAAGAAACAACTGTAGCTGAGATGTATCTTTTCTTTGCCACAATAATACTTATACCACATGTGTATAAGCACAGTGTCCGATCATACTGGTCAACAGACCGCCTGATTTCAACCCAAGGTTTCAGTGATATAATACCAGTGAATCGATTTGTGCTACTATTACGTATGTTACACTTCTCAGACAAAACCAGGCCTGACAGAAACGACAGGTTATATAAGATTAGGAATGTGTTTGTGCATCTGAAACAGAAATTCAATATGTATTTTTATCTCTCTCCAGGTATATCCCTTCAGGAAGATTGTTAATGATGAGTCTTTGATTTTATTCAAAGGTAGACTGTCGTTCAAGCAGTATATACCAAGCAAAAGGAAATGCTTTGGTATAAAGTTGTTTGTGCTTTGTGATTGCTACAGTGATCTTGTATTGGATATTATTGTGTACACTGGAAGTAATACATTGCAAGATACCAAGAAGTTATTGGGTATCTCTGGTGATGTGGTTAGAACAATGATGGAACCATATCTTGGTAAGGGGCATATATTATATACTGATAACTGGTACACAAGCCCCATACACAGTGATTTTTTGCAAGTGAACATGACAGATGTGGGCGGTACAGTGCGTGGAAATCGTAAGCATAAGCCTAGGTTTGATGTAGGCACTCGTAGAGGTCAGGTGCAGGCGTTTGCTTCCAATAACATCATGGCATTTCAGTGGCATGACAAACGAGATGTCACACTGTTGTCATTAGTTCACCCTAACGAAATGACAGACACTGGCAGGCTGAATAGAGAGACCAATAAACCCATTCTAAAACCTACAACTGTGATGGACTACACCCTCAATATGCGTTCAGTGGACAAATATGACATGCAAATTGGGTTTACTGATTGTGTTCGTAAGAGTTATAAGTGGTACATAAAACTTTTTCCATATTCTGACATTTCCATGCTCAATGCTTATAATATGTATAAGTTGAAGACCAGAAACAAACTACCAAATGGCGAATTTTGTTTGTCTGTGATCAAACAAATAATCACCAAGTACCAAGTCTGAGGCCTGGTGATCACTTCCTAATGAAACTGCCTGCTACTGCTTTCAAGACAAAGGCTCAGAACAGGTGCCATGTCTGTTCACATACAAAAAAACGCCCTCAACAATGCAGAGACTCGTGTTATGTGTGAGGAGTGTAAAGTACCATTCTGCATGACACCATGTTTCAAAGAGTTTCACAAGCTGCACCACTTCTAGGAACATGTCCAGTGACTCTATATGTACAGTGGACCCTCGGTTTTTGTTCACCTCCAAACTCAAACAATTACAGTGGACCCCCGGTTAACGAAAAAACTTCATCCCAGAAGCCTGCTCAAGTGCCATTACCGAACGAATTTACTTCCATAAGAAATAATGTCACGTAGGTTAGTCTATTTCAGACCCCCAAAAATACACTTCCACAAGCACTTACAATATTATACTTACATAATTGTACGATTTCCGGGGTGTTCGTTAACCGGGGTCCACTGTATGTAAATGTATTTTTGTAAGAGTTTTTTTAAGTGTATTTTTGGGGTTCTGAAACGACTAATCTAATTTACATTTGTCCTTATGGGAACAAATTTGTTCGGTAATGGCACTCAAACAGCATTCTGGAATGAATTTTCAACGAAAACCGAGGGTCCACTGTATATATATGATAGAAAATAGTAATAAACAATATTTTACATTGTTAGTTTTGTAAACATATTTTGTAAACAATATAATGAGAACAAAGTTTGTACAGTTATTGTGTAGTATACAACGAGTGAATATTTGAAAACAGCACTTATATTGGTCTCACAGGCCATAAAATTTATTTTAAAAAAAAAAAAAAAACATTAAAAAAGAAAAGAAAACAACTCAAAAAAATAAAATAAAAGTTTACCGGGTGACTGGCAGTTACTAATGTTGCCATAAGTAGTTCAATTTCTGTCAACTTGAAGCCTCCATATCTCCGTAAGTATTGATCACAAAATTGTTTTTAGCCTATTATGTTTAGAAAAAAAACTATCATTTCATAAGAAAAATTTTTTTTTTTTTAAATTTCTGACCCCTAGAGGAGTCAAGAATCAAGGGTCTCAACATGAAAAAGGGTTAACAGGCATGTTTACTGATGGATTATTATCTTCCTTCCTGAAGCCTGAAAAGTTTAACCCTTTCAGGTTATTGACGACTCAGTACGGCTTACGCCCTGGGGTTATTGACGTACTCGTACGCCTAAATTCTAGCGCCCTCAAATCAAGCAGAAACAGGCTGTTAGGCCTAGATGTGACAGAATGGGTCTGTGCGGTCAGTGTAAAAATTCCTGCACCACACAGTGCATAATGAGGATAAAAACTCTGACCGTGTTTTTGGTTTAAAACAGCGACTTTGCAGTCTATTTTCGATGGTATTTATTGATGTATTCTCGTTTTCTTTGTCTCATTTGATAGATTGGAAGATATATTACAGAAATAGAGATGATTTTGATTGGTTTGACAACGACAAGTACAGTGGTACCTCGACTTACGATGGTCCCCAAACACACCCTTTTATGTAAGTTTATTTTTTTAAATGCTTTTGTAAGTGTAATTTTGGGGTCTAAATGGACTAGTCTATTTTACATCATTTCTTAAGAAGATAAATTGTCTGGTAATGGCACTTGAACAGCATTCTGGAATGAAAAATATCGTAAGTCGAGTACCACTGTACCTTGAAATTGAGCTCAAAGTAGCGAAAATGTTCGATTTTGACGATGTTCAGGAGTAAACAAATCACACCATGCATCCAATACACATCAACTGGCGAGTCTAATATTCATGCACAAGTGCTCTAATATTATTTATACCATTTTTACAATGATGCAGTTGTATACATAACAGTAAATCTTCTATTTTTTGTGAGAATAAAAATTCAAAATGAAAAGCAAAAGTAATGTAAGAGGGGCCTGAAAACGTGACTAATGAACAGAGAAGATGTTATTTTAGTGCCAGGAATGTCTGCCTTGTTTATTCTTGACCCTATTTTGAAATTGGCATCGTTTGAAATTTGTGTGAAATTGGTTAAATTGCCATTTTCTGACTACTATTTTGGGTAGTTGTAATTGGTAAATAGGCGGTTTTTGTACTCAATCGATAGAAGAAATGGAGTTCTAGCGAAATAGCTATAATTTTAGTTGACTGAAACATTGAAATTTGCCGAAAATAGGGCTCAAAGTGGGCGAAATCGCCGATGCGTAAGTGTCATGGCTACCGCGAACTTCGCGAAAGCATAATTCCGTTAGTTTTCGATCAAATTTCATAATTTTTGTAGCGTTATGATCGGAAAAGATTCTCTATCATTTCATAAGAAAAATAATTTTTTATTTTTTTAAATTCTTGGACCCTGAGAACGAGTTTCGAGACCCCTTGGACCCTGAAAGGGTTAAAGACTCAACTTCTGACATAGCTTCATCCTTAATTCTTAAACTGTCCAAACGTAGATCTACGTTCACTGCGTGTCCGAATATTTTGATTTTTTTTAAATGAAGAGCGCATTTTCTACATGTTATAGGATAAAAAAATTTAGGACCAGTACTTACTGAGATATAAGCCCGCTGAGTTGATGCTGGATGCTCACCTGACAGCAACATCAAGTCCTGCCGCTTGCAGAAGTATTGTCGATGTAATTTTTTTTTTGTTTCTATTTTAATTTATATAATTTTTATGTTCTGATAATTACAATTTATAATAGTTCTTGTGATTTCATAGACAATCTTTGTTCTGACACTAATATTAGGTACTGAAATAGTACTCATATAGTCACAATCACACCAACAGGTGAACATTTTCACCTGCCTTGGTCATTTACTATTGTCTAGAAAAATATATGAAGTATATATAGGTCCCAGCAATGTTTTAGACATCCTGGAGCATATATGAAACTCCTTGAAGAATGGTGTTATGACAATTGTCAGATAACTACTGATAAGGCAGTGACATTGATGAATGAATGTGTGCAGGGAACCCTCTTGTTTTCACTGTCTGTCTATCTGTCTAGCTCTGCTTATCTGTCTTTCTGTGTGTGCCTGGAGTATAATATGAAACTCCTTGAAGAATTGTGTTATCACAAGTGTCAGATAATGCTGACAGCCAATGACATTAATTGGGAATGTGAGAGCAGGGAACCCTATCTTTGTTTCACTGTCTGTCTGTCTAGCACTGCTTATCTGTCTGTCTAGCTCTGCTATGTGTCTTTCTGTCTGCCTGTCTCTGTCTGTCTTTCTGTCTGCTTGTCTCCTCGTCTCAGGGAGCATTGTAAAACTGTTGGTTTACCAGCCGCTGACTGATTCCTTAGTAAGTAAATGCATATTGGCGTCATGATTATTTATGTCTATATCTAGAAACACTGTATAGCACTTGCCTGACTTTTAGGTTATCTAGCATTGTACACATGATATAACCGATTGTAGTAGGGACCTAAATGCTAAAGTAGGAGCATGTAGAGAGGTGTGGTAGGTAAGGGAAGCAAAATGAAAATGGGCCCTTGATTGAACTTTGATAGAAAGGGTTTAGTTATAGGTAATACATATTTTAAGAAAAAGAGGATAAATAATTATACAAGATATCATGTGAGCTTAATGCAGTAGTTTGTTGACTACGTATTGGTAGATAAAAAGACTGTTGAGTAGACTTCAGGATGTACATGTTTATAGATGGGCCACAGATATATCAGATCACTTTTCAGTGTAGCTAAGTGGAGTAAAAGTGTAGATGGGATACAAGGAAAATAGAAGCAGTAAAAGAGAGGTGAAGGTTTATAAACTAAAAGAGGAGGCAGTTAGGTAAGATATAAACATATTGGAGGATAGATGGGCTAGTGAGAGTGCAGGCAATGGGGTCGAAGATGTATGGGGTAGGTTAAAGAATGTAGTGTTAGAGTGTTCAGCAGAAGTCTGTGGTTACAGGAAAGTGGGGACGGAGAGGAAGAAGAGCGTATTGGTGGAATGATGATGTAAAAAGAGTAGTAAGGAGAAAAAGAAGATATGAGAGGTTTTTACAAAGCAGAAGTGATGCAAGGAGGGAAGAGTATATGAAGAGAAAAAGAGAAGTTAAGAGAGTGGTGAAGCAATGTAAAAAGAGAGCAAATGAGAGAGTGGGTGAGATGTTATCAACAAATTTCGTTGAAAATAAGAAAAAGTTTTGGAGTGAGATCAATAAGTTGAGGAAGCCTAGGGAACAAATGGATTTGACAGTTAATAGGAGAGAGAGTTATTAAATGGAGAGTTAGAGGTATCGGGAAGATGGAGGGAATATTTTGAGGAGTTGTTAAATGTTGATGAAGACAGGGAAGCTGTGATTTCGTGTATAGGGCAAGGAGGAATAACATCTTGTAGGAGTGTAGGAGCCAGTGTGAGTGCGGGGAAGTTCGTGAGGCAGGGTAAAATGAAAGGTGGTAACAAGCTGGGATTGATGGGATAAAGGAGAAATGTTAAAGCAGGTGGAGATATAGTTTTGAGTGGTTGGTGCTATTATTTAATAAATGTTGGAAGAGGGTAAGGTACCTAGGGACTGGCAGAGAGCGTGTATTGTTCCTTTGTATAAAGGCAAAGGGGACAAAAAGAGAGTGCAAAAAATTATAGGGGAATAAGTCTGTTGAGTACAGTCATCCCTCCGTTTCGTGTATCTCTGTTTTCGTGTGTTCCTCCGTTTGCGTGCTCGGTCCGGAACCCTGTCCAGTGCCCAGCGCACATACAAAGCCGCAAGCCCGCCTCCCACGCACATTCTCAGCAGTGTAGCATTGTTTCTGGTTGAGTGAACATTATCCTGCAAGTTCATAAAAACATTTCTTAACAATCCATTGTTTTTGGCCCTTGATTATTGTGTGACTGCTAAATAAGCCACCACGGGCCCAAAGATAGCTCCTAGTGTCAGTCCTTGGTAAAGAAAAGGATGAGGAACACCATAGAATTAAAGAAAAAAGTCGTAGCAAAGTGGTGAGAGGGTGGTGATGAGAGGCAGTGGGGGTGAGAGGCAGTGGTGGTGAGAGGCAGGGTGATGAGGCAGTGGTGATGGGGAAATGGTGGTGGGGAGAGGCAGTGGTGAAGAGAAGCAGTGGTGAGAGGCAGTGGTGATGGGGGCAATGGTGGTGAGAGGCAGTGGTGATGAGAGGCAATGGTGGTAGAGGCAGTGGTGATGGGGGCAGTGGTTTGTTTGTTGGTTGAGGCAGTGTTAGAGGCAGTGGTGATGAAAGGCAGTGGTGGTAAGACTTAATGTAGAGGAGAGGTGAGTAAACAAGATTAAATGAATAAAAGAGAGAGAATGAGAGGGAGTTTCGTAGTTTTGTCAACAAACCAGTTGTTGTTGTTGTTGCTGCTGTTTTTGTTGTTACCAGCCAGCCTGACAGAAATGATTCCTGTTCACACCTTGAAGCGACTGGAAAAAGCGGTGGTAGAGGGGTGGTGAGGCAGGGTGGTGAGGAAGGGGGTGGGAGAGGCAGTGGTGGTGAGAGGCAGTGGGGTGGAGAGGCAGTGGTGGTGAGGGCAGTTGTGATGAGAGGCAGTGGTGGTGAGACAGTGGTGATGGGGGCAGTGGTGGTAGAGGCAGTGGTGGTGAGGGCAGGGGGTGAGACAGTGGGGGGGCAGGGGTGGTGGGGGAGGCAGTGGTGGTGAGAGGCAGGGGAGAGGCAGTGGTGGTGAGAGGCAGTGGTGGTGAGAGCAGTGGTGGTGAGAACGGGGATGAGAGCAGTGGTGGTGAGAGGCAGTGGTGGTGAGGCAGTGGTGATTGGGGGAGGCAGTGGTGATGAGGGCAGTGGTGGTGAGAGGCAGTGGTGGTAAGAGGCAGTCTTAATGTAGAGTGAGAGGTGAGTAAACAAGATTAAATGAATAAACGAAAAATAAAAGTGTAGAATTTTTAAAGTTTTAACAAACCAGTTGTTGTTGTTGTTGTTGCTGCTGTTTGTTGTTACCAGCCAGCCGGGACAGGAAGGATTTCTGTTCCCCTTTAAAGGGATGGAAATAAGGATCTAATGAGTTAGCATTACAAACCCCCGTTTTTCTTTATACTAATGCGTCGGGGGGGAAAGAATAGGAAGATTTTTTCATAGCTGGACCGAGTATGCCCGCCACCACATTCTAATGAATACATATTTTATTTATTTAGATGTATATCACGTTTTTATGTTATTTATAGTTTTTTAAGAATTTGAATTTTAGTTGCCTGAGGTTTAGGCAAAGAAGCATTTTCCCCCCCCCCCCAAAAAAACCCCCCCTTCTTTTACCCAAACCCCCAAAAAAAAAAAATAATTTGTTAAAAATTTATTTTTCATGTTTTAGTGCTTTATTTTATTTGTTTTTCTTTTCAGAAACTTTTTTAACTTAAAAATTATTTTTTTTAAATCCTGGGGGAAAGGATTAAAAACCATTTTTTTTTGGAAAAGGCTTAGTTTTGGGTTTTTGTTTTTTGCACCCCCCCCGGTTAAAAAAGAAAAAAAGGATGACGAAACCCGGAAAGGAGGGGTTAATTAAAAAAAGAAAAAAAACAGAAAGAATGAAAAAGGGGTTTAGGAAAAGGGGGGTTTTAAAAAGTTTTCATCTATGGGCAATTTAAAAAATAAAGAGGGTTTTTTTTTTTTTTTGGAAAAAAATTGATATATAAAGGGGATTTAATGTTCAGGGGTTAATAAATAATTTCTGGAGTGGGCAAAAGGACTCGGTTAGATTTGGGGAAAGGGGGAAATTTTAGAAATGGTTAGGGAGTGTATTGGGTTGAATAACTATTTTTGATTTTAAGGAGTAATGCGGGGTTAAAGGGGGGGAAAAAAAGAATTAAAATGGGGTTTCACTTTTTTTTCCTATTCTTTTTTGGGGAATTCTGGTTGTTTTGGGGTGTTTGAAGAAAAATTTAAAATGAATTGGGAAAAGTAATATAAATTTGATGTAAATAAACCCTAAATATTTTTTGTAAAATTAGCATTTTTTTTAAAAATAAACCCCCCTTTTTTTTCCCTTTTTCCCCCAAAAAAAAAATTTTTTTTTTTTTAAAAAAATTTTTATATTTATTTTTTATTTTTCTGTTTAAAAATTATTTAAAATTTTTTTGTTAATCTTTTCAAAATTAAATTTTTTTACTTTGGGGAAAAGGTTATTTTTTGGGTTTTTTTTTTATAAAAGGCCCCCCGGGGTGTGTATCCAGGAAAGGATTAAAAAGAAAGAATTAAAATAAAGGGGAAAAAAATGAGATAAAAGGGGGGTTTTTGGGAAATAGGGGGTTGACCCAAATGTTTAGGAAAATAAGGTAACAGTTTTGGAAATAAAAAAAAGGGGGGGTTGGGGAAAGGGAAAATTTGGGAAGGGTTTGGGGAAAATTATGTTTGGAAAAGGGAAGTTCGAAAAAGAAGGTTTTAAGGATGTAACCCGTTAGAGTTTAGGAGGAGGGAGTTATTTAGAAAAAAAGAATTTTAGTAGTGGTTGCAAATTTTATTTTGGGGGGGTAAAAAGTAATGGGGGGCTTGGAAGGGTTGGGGAAAGGTAAAACAAAGGGGATTTCAAGTTTTTTGTGTCCCGTGCTTTTTGGGGGTTTAAAGGGAAATTGTAGAGGTTGGTGGATAATTTGGTAAGGTTAAAAGAAGAAAATTAAAAAGAATATAGGAAAGAGTAAGGTTGGGGGAAAAAAAAAAAGAAAATTTAAAGTAAGGAAAAGGGGGGGGAGGTGAAGTTTGAATTTTGGGGGTGGACATGTCAGCAGATGGGTCTATGAAGGATAAGGTGAACAAATTTTAGGGGAAAAGGGGGGGGTGTG
>WNWK01024761.1:0-29326 GCA_009830355.1 Cherax destructor
ATGGCCGATGTGTTAATAAAAAAAATACAACAAATTTCCAGGAAAGTCTCAAAGACCGTGGGAATACTATCCAAGATACGGTACTATGTTCCACAACCAGCTCTCCGTACCCTATATCACTCACTCATTTACCCCTACCTCACCTATGGAATCTGCACATGGGGCTCTACATCAATAACTCATCTCAGACCATTAATAACACAACAAAAGGCAGCAGTTAGAATAACACATTCACACTCCAGACAACATACTCCAACAATATTCAAAAACCTTAACTTACTCACCATACAAGACATCCATACTTTTTACTGTGCCTATTACATACATAGAACACACTATGCAAATATTAACCCACCACTCAAACTTCTCCTTACCAATTTTAACAGGACACATGACCATAACACTAGACACAGATCACTCCTCGATGTTCCCTGTGTCCATCTATCACTATGTAAAAACTCAATGCATATAAAAGGCACGAAAATTTGGAATTCATTACCTGTCATTGCCAAAGAAACCCTGCCTGTACCCCAATTCAAAACGATGCTAAAAAACCACCTTCTCACCCAAAAGCTAAATGCTCAATATCAAACATTCCCAACAAAGTAGAATA
This sequence comes from Cherax destructor, assembly GCA_009830355.1. Classification (NCBI taxonomy): domain Eukaryota; kingdom Metazoa; phylum Arthropoda; class Malacostraca; order Decapoda; family Parastacidae; genus Cherax; species Cherax destructor. The sequence continues at coordinate 614 of WNWK01024761.1, forward strand.
ATCACTTAAATGTTAAAACCTGATTAATCACTTAAATGTAAAAACCTGTTATGAATATTACATACTAAGCTAACTGTTTCTATAACATTTACATTATAATGACCCACGTAAACTGTAACTGCAATGCAATTAATTGTTTTAAATTGTTATCTCACTCAATTAGTTGCAGTGCTACAATTAATTGATATGTTCAACTTATATTCAAACTTTATAACTTAGATACACAATTATACTTTTTATAAATTATCAACCATAATTTTTTACCATGTAGTCTACTATTAAATAATCCTAAGAATGCCCGAATGCACAGCATATTAGGGGTTTTTGGCATGTACATCTCATTTATACCTATGTATCATTTTCTACCCAACTATGTATCATTGTACCATGTCTAAATAAAGTATTATTATTATTATTATAGTATTGTTATTGTTATTATTATTGTTATTATTGGTGGAGGAATTTGGCTGGAGTTTACCTGGAGAGAGTTCCGGTCTGTGACCAGGCCTCATGATGGATCAGGACCTGATCAACCAGGCTGTTACTGCTGGCCGCACGCAATCCAACGTACGAACCACAGCCTGGCTGGTCAGGTACCGACTTTAGGTGCCTGTCCAGTGCCTGCTTGAAGACAGCTAGGGGTCTATTGCTAATCCCCTTATGTATGCTGGGAGACAGTTGAACAGTCTTGGGCCCCTGACACTTATTGTGTTGTCTCTCAACGTGCTAGTGGCACCCCTGCTTTTCATTGTGGGGATGTTACATGTCTGCCGAGTCTTTTGCATTCGTAGGGTGTGACTCTCGGTGCAAGTTTGGTACTAATCCCTCTAGAATTTTCCAAGTGTATATAATAATGCATCTCTACCGCCTGTTCTAGGGAGTACAGGTTTAGGAACTTCAAGCGTTCCCAGTAACTGAGGTGGTTTAGCGTTATGCGTACCGTGAAAGTTCTCTTCACATTTTCTAGGTCAGCAATTTCACCTGCCTTGAAAGGTGCAGTTAGTGTGCAGCAATATTCCAGCCTAGATAGAACAAGCGACCTGAAAAGTGTCAACATGGGCTTGGCATCCCTTGTTTGGAAGGTTCTCATTATCCATCCTATCATTTTTCTAGCAGATGCGATTGCTACAGTGTTATGGTTCTTGAAGGTGAGATCCTCTGACATATGTGAACGTAGAAAAGTGCAAAGTAATGAGAATAACAAAAAGGCTAGGTAAGGAAAGATTGAATATCAGATTAGAGAAAATGGATGTACAGTGGACCCCGGAGTTCGTCATTAATTCCGTTCCAGAATGCTGCTCAAGTGCCGTTACCAAGAATTTGTTTCCATAAGGAATAATGTAAATTAGATTAGTCCTTTTAGACCCCCAAAAATACACTTGCATAATTGTTCGAGTTTGGAGCAGTACGAACTCCAGGGTCCACTGTATTTAGATTTGTGAGTGAACTTGTCAGTGGATGGGTCTGTGAAAGATGACTTGAACCATAGAGTAGATGAGGGTAAAGGAAGGTGACATGTTAAAACATCTATGGAGGTAAATAAAAGACTGTGCCAGAGTATAGTAATAACAACACTTTTATATGGGTGTGAGGCATAGGTTTTAAATGTTGCTGTGACCATGGTGTAATAGCACATAAAATGCGTGATAAAGGAATAACAGGAAAGGTTGGTAGATGGATCTATAACTTCCTGACAAATAGAACACAGAGTAATAGTAAACAGAGTAAAGTCTGAGGCAGCCACGGTGAAAAATTCTGTTCCACAAGGCACAGTACTCGCTCCCATTCTGTTCCTCATCCTCATTTCTGACAGATAGAGATGTAAGCCATAGCTCCGTGTCTTCCTTTGCGGATGACACCCGGATTGCCATGGCAGACCTCCATCGAAGACACTGCAAGACTCCAAGCGGACATCAACCAAATCTTCAAATGGGCCACTCAAAACAATATGAAGTTCAACGAGGAGAAATTTCAACTACTCAGATATGGAAAATTTGAGGAAATAAAAAATGTATCAAGGTATACGACAAATTCTAACCATACAGTAGAGCGAGAAAGAAATGTGAAGGACTTGAGAGTGATAATGTCAGAGGATCTTGCCTTTAACCCTTTCAGGGTCGAGACCCCTGATTCTTAACACACTCTCAGGGTCGAGAAATTTTCGAAAAAAAAAAATATATATTTTTTCTTATGAAATAATAGTTGTTTTTTTCTAAATCTAATAGGCTAAAAAAAAATTTTTTTGCGATCAATACTTACCGAGATATGGAGGCTTGAAGTTGACAGAAAATGAGCCGTTTATGGCAACATCGCTGACTGCTGGTCGGCGGTAATTTTTATTTTCTATTTTTGAGTTGTTTTCTTTTTTAATTTTTCTTTTTTCAAATAACTTTTATGGCCTTTGAGACCAATATAAGTGCTGTTTTTCAAATATTCACTCGTTATTTACTACACAATAACTACACAAACTTTGTTCTCATTATATTGTTTACATAACATGTTTACAAATACTAACAATGTAAAATATTGTTTATTACTATTTTTCTATCATATATATACAGTCACTGGACATGTTCCTAGAAGTGGTGCAGCTTGTGGAACTCTTTTGAAACATGGTGTCATGCACAATGGTACTTTACACTCTACACATAAAACGAGTGTGTCTGCGTTGTTGAGGGCATTTTTGTATGTGAACAGACATGGCACCTCTTCTGAGCCTTTGTCTTGAAAGCAGTAGCAGGCAGTTTCATTAGGAAGTGATCACCAGGCCTCAGACGAGAGGTATTTGTTCATAATTTCGTGGCGGTGTTCTATTGCAGGTGCTTTTAATTGGTACTTGAATATTATTTGTCTGATCACAGACAAACAAAATTCACCATATGGTGGTTTGTTTCTGGTCTTCAACTTATACATATTATAAGCATTGAGCATGGAAATGTCCAGAATATGGAAAAAGAGTTTTATGTACCTCTTATAACTCTTACGAACACAATCAGCAAACCCAATCTGCATGTCACATTTGTCCACTGAACGCATATTGAGGGTGTAGTCCATCACAGCTGCAGGTTTTAGAATGGGTTCATTGGTCTCTATTCAGCCTGCCACTGTCTGCCATTTCATTAGGGTGAACTGATGACAACATTGTGACATCTCGTTTGTCATGCAACCGAAATGCCATGTCATTGGCAGCAAACGCCTCACCTGACCTATGAGTGCCTACATCAAACCTAGGCATATGCCTACGATTTGCACGCACTGTACTGCACACATCTGTCATGTTCACTCGCAAAAAATCACTAAGTAAGGGGCTTGTGTACCAGTTATCAGTATATAATGTATACCCCTTACCAAGATATGGTTCCATCATTGTTCTAACCACATCACCAGAGATACCCAATAATTTCCTGGTATCTTGCAATGTATTACTTCCAGTGTACACAATAATATCCAATACAGTACGGCCCCACTTATAGGGCAGGTTAGGTTCCAGGCTATTGCTGGAAAGCAGACTTCGCCAAAAAGCAGAACTCCATTTTTTTCCCTTTAAAAATGCATATAAATGCCAGCTAACAAGTTTACACTAACATATATTAACCCTTTAACTGTCGCAACCCTCAATCCTGAGTGCCATTCCGTTGTCACAAAATATTCGAAAAAAAAAAAAAAATCTTATCAAAATGTTAAGATTATTTTTCTATTTGTTTTTATCCTAAAAACAGATTTTTGCTATCAATGCTTACCGAGATATGGAGGTATAAAGTTGGCAGAAAATGAGCCGCATATGGCAACAGCGGCGACTGCCGCTCACTCAGTAAACATTTGTTTACTTCCATTCGTAGATTTCTTGTTTTTTTCACTATTTTCTTTTTTTACGTAACTTATGTGGCCTGTTAGACCAAGGTAAGGTGCAGTGTATATATATACATTTGTTGTATGCAACACAATAATAGCATAAACATTAGTATCTTTATATTGTTTACAAAACTTGTTTACACAAACCAACAATACAAAAAAATCTTTATTACTATTGTTCTATAATATATATACAAATGTACAGTCACTGGACATGTTCATAGACGTCTTGCAGCTTGTGGAACTCTTTGAAACATGGTTCCATGCACAGTGGTGTTTTACATTCCTCACACATAAAACGAGTCTCTCTTGTGAGCAGTTTTCTTCAAAGTAGTAGCAGGCAGTTGTGTTAGGTAGTTATCCTAGGTTGATGGTCGTCTGGGTCGTCATTCCTGCTTTCCTACCTACCTACCTACCTGCCTGCCTGCCTGCCTGCCTGCCTGCCTGCCTGCCTGCCTGCCTGCCTGCCTGCCTGCCTGCCTGCCTGCCTGCCTGCCTGCCTGCCTGCCTGCCTGCCTGCCTGCCTGCTGCCTGCCTGCTGCTGCTGCCTGCCTGCCTGCCTGCCTGCCTGCCTGCCTGCCTGCCTGCCTGCCTGCCCGCCTGCCTGCCTGCGCCTGCCCTGCCTCGCCTGCCTGCCTGCCTGCCTCGCCTGCCTGCCTGCCGCCTGCCGCTGCCTGCCTGCCTGCCTGCCTGCCTGCCTGCCTGCCTGCCTGCCTGCCTGCCTGCCCGCTCCTGCTGCCTGCCTGCCTGCCTGCCTGCCTGCCTGCCTGCCTGCCTGCCTGCCTGCCTGCCTGCCTGCCTGCCTGCCTGCCTGCCTGCCTGCCTGCCTGCCTGCCTGCCTGCCTGCCTGCCTGCCTGCCTGCCTGCCTGCCTCTGCCTGCCTGCCTGCCTGCCTGCCTGCCTGCCTGCCTGCCTGCCTGCCTGCCTGCCTGCCTGCCTGCCTGCCTGCCTGCCTGCCTGCCTGCCTGCCTGCCTGCCTGCCTGCCTGCCTCCTGCCCGCCTCCTGCCTGCTCCTGCCTGCCTGCCTGCCTGCCCGCCTGCCCGCCCTGCCTGCCTGCCTGCCTGCCTGCCTGCCCTGCCCGCCCCGCCCGCCCGCCCGCCCGCCTGCCGCCTGCCTGCCTGCCTGCCCCTGCCTGCCTGCCTCTGCCTCGCCTGCCGCCCGCCTGCCCGCCTGCCGCCCGCCTGCCTGCCTGCCTGCCTGCCTGCCTGCCTGCCTGCCTGCCTGCCTGCCTCCGCCTGCCTGCCTGCCTGCCTGCCTGCCTGCCTGCCTGCCTGCCTGCCTGCCTGCCTGCCTGCCTTTCATCTCGTCCTGCCTTTCATCTCGTCCTGCCTTTCATCTCGTCCTGCCTTTCATCTCGTCCTGCCTTTCATCTCGTCCTGCCTTTCATCTCGTCCTGCCTTTCATCTCGTCCTGCCTTTCATCTCGTCCTGCCTTTCATCTCGTCCTGCCTTTCATCTCGTCCTGCCTTTCATCTCGTCCTGCTTTCATCTCGTCCTGCCTTTCATCTCGTCCTGCCTTTCATCTCGTCCTGCCTTTCATCTCGTCCTGCCTTTCATCTCGTCCTGCCTTTCATCTCGTCCTGCCTTTCATCTCGTCCTGCCTTTCATCTCGTCCTGCCTTCCTTCTGGTTTCTATATATACACACATTGTCACTGGACACGTGCCTAGAACTGCTATAAGCTTCTGGAAGTTGGTTGTTGTGTCTGGGTCATCATTCTGGCCTTCCTTCCTTCCTACATTCCTTCTAACCTTCCTACATTCCTTCCTTTCTTTCATCTCGTCCTTCCTTCTGGTTTCTATATATACGCATATATAATCACTGGACACTTCATAGAATTGCTATTAGCTTCTGGGAAACTTGTTGTTTCTGGGTCGTCATTCCTTCCTTCCTGCCTTCCTTCCTACCTTCCTTCCTTCCTACATACCTTCCTTCCTACATGCCTCCCACATTCCTACCTACCTTCCTTCCATACCGTCCTTCCTTCCTTTCATCTCCTTCCTTCCTTCCTTCTGGTTTCTATATATACGCTTCTGGAAGATGCTTGTTGTGAGTGTGTGGACTTATAAATATGCTGAGTCAGGTGCGCTGCTGTCAAAATGACATATTATACCACCACTCGCCACCCTCACTGCCTTGTCAACACCCATGGGGTCCCATGCCTTCTTCTCCACAGTCCTTCCTACCAGCTTACCTACTTGCTTACCCATCACCTACTTGCTTACCCTACTTCACCTACTTGCTTACCCACTTATGCACCCACTTACCACTTGCTTGACCTACTTGCTTACCTACTTACCACTCTGCTTACCCACTTACCCATTTGCTTATCTACTTCACCTACTTGCCTCACCACTTACCCACCACTTCACCACTCTGCCTCACCCACTTCCACTCTGGCCCACCACTTCACCACCACTATGGAAATAAATGGCATAAAATACCGACACAATGGAAAAATAAACACATAAGCAGTAGCACTGTGATCCTTTATGACAACGTTCCCACGCAGTGGCTTTCGAGTCACAGACAGATCTACCTGGATGAGCAACATGGAGATATATATAGGCAGTCAGGTGGAGATGCGTCAGGTGGAAAGCTGCATGTGAGTCTTAAGTAGTGTGATAGCTGAACATAGTGACTTAGACCTGCAGTGTACCATTCTTGAGTTCTGGGGATGCTTGAAGAAGTTCTTGGCAAGGTTCAGCTATGCTTGGCCGTGGTTGTTGAGAGTGTTGATTACGATGAGTGATGATTGGATGGCAGTTGCTGTTTTTCTGATGAGTCTTGCGTTTCTGTAGTTGATAAATGATTGTGTAGTTCGGTTGAACACAGGCATTTGAGTCGCAGATCTGCTCAGTGCTGTGTTCTGAAATGCGTTTGTAGCTCTGGATTTCTCGCCACGTATAATTTGCTGCAGCCATTACAGGATTGTGTATACCTGCCGTGATTGAAGCTTTCCTGTCTGTTACTGGTAATGCCTAATGGTGGTGGATTGAGGTGGATACCGAATGACTGAAAATGGACTGTTGGAAATGGAGTTGGTGGGAAGGACTTCTTCTCAGCAGTTGGGTCGGTTGAAGATGTTTAATGCCCGTCGCCTGCAGTCTCTAATGGTACGACGGGCATTAAACATCTTCAACACACCCAGAGAAGACACTGCTGAGAAGAGATACATAGTCCTTCCCACAACTCCATCCAAACAAGTTTCCAACATTTTTCTAAGACCTCATTCCGGTATCCACCTCCACATCCACCACCATTAAGGACATTACCAGTAACAGACAGGAAAGCTCAATCCACGGAGGGTATCACAATCCCTTGTAATGGCGCAGCAAATATACGTTGGCGAAACATCCAGAGACCTACAAACACGATTTCAGAACACCAGTACGCAGGCAGATCTGACGACTCAAGAAATGCCTGTGTTCAACACCGAAATTTACACAACCATTTAATCAACTACAGAAACGCAAGACTCATCGCCAGAGAAGACAACACGCAATACCAGAATCTAGAATCATCACTCATCTGTATATCCAACAACTTCAACCAGAACAACGGTCTACAACATGCTGAACCTATTGCCAAGAAACTTCTTCAACGCTATCCCACCTGAACTCAAGAATGGTACACTGCAGGTCCTTTAAGTCACACATGTTTTCAACTATCACACTACTTCTAAGACTCACTGCAGCTTTCTCCACCTGACCCAGCATTCTCCCCTGACTGTACCCTATATATATCTCCATGTTGCTCATTTTCCAGGTAGATCTGTTAGACTGAAAACTGACTGCGTGGGCGAAACGTTGTCAAGGATCACATTATACTGCTTATGTGTTTATTTTTCCACCTACCTACTTACCTCAACCTATTGCTATTGTTCTATGATATATAAACAAATATAATGACTGGACACTTTCCATCAACTTCACTTAGCTGTGTGTGTGTGGACATCTAAATTTGCTGAGTCAGGGTAAGGCAGCTGTCAAATGACATATTACACCATTACTCACCACCCTCACTGCTGTCAACTTGTCAACACAAAAGGGGACCATGTCTTCTCCCCACAACCTCCTTCCTAGCTTCCTTTCTTCCTTCATTCCTTCCTTTCTTACTTATTTCCTTCCTTCCTTCCTCTCATCTCTTCCTTCCTCTCATCTCTTCCTTCCTGCCTTCCTTTCTTCCTTCATTTATTCCTTCCTTTTTTCTTCCTTACTTCTTTGTTCTTTCCTTCCTCTCATCTCCCTTTCTTCTTCCTTCTCTTTCCTTCCTTCCTCTCATTTCTTCTTTCCTTCCTTTCATCTCTTCTTTCCTTCCTTCCTTCCTTTCCTTCCTTCCTTCCTTCCTTCTCTTTCCTTCCTTCCTTCCTCTCATCTCTTCCTTCCTTACTTTCTTCCTTTCTTCCTTCTGGTATCCTGGGCATTGCTTTCGGTCACAAACGCCTCAAAACCATGAAATTATCTTTCAGAGACACTTCCATCTGTGTTAGAGCTATCACTGAGGAAGAGAAGAGTCCCAAATTTGACAGGGAGTCTGGTATTTACCGCTGAACATGGACTACTGAAATGGCTTTCCCACAATGCACCACTGGCTGCCCAATTTTTTATACTGCGCACATTACTACACAGACCTATTCTCTCACATGTGGGCCTACCAGCTTTCTCCCACTTGATTTGAGGCCGATAGAATTTAGGGGTATAGATGCGTCCGAAACAGGCTCGTAAGACGATATATACACCGAAACAGTCAAAGGGTTAAGTTAGCAATAGAACTAGGCATTAAAAGTAAAATACACACACAGTACACTCATTATTTACCTCAAAATATGTGTAGTCTTAATGTAGGGCAAAAGGTGAGCAGTATTTACTGTAAGAAATCAGGTGTGGTAGGTAGGTACGATGCTTAAAGCGCCCTAGTGATAAAATGCATATACAGTACACTCATTACTTTACCTTAAAATATTTGTAGTGTTAATGTAGGGTGAGAGGTGAGTTTTATTTGTACGAAGTCAGGTTTGGGAAGAGTTGGTAGCCAGCCAGGGCAGCCCTCCCTGCCCACCCCACCCAAACGTAATGTAAATAAACCAGGCGAACACGTCTGCTTCTCACTTTACATTGTGTACAAGTTGTCTCCATGTTGATACAGTAGAATAAATAAAGAGAAACACTCCCATTCTAGTTACCCACAGTAATATTATAGTGTACACATTTTCTCTGATGTTGGACTACAAGTAGCCTGGCTACCATAAGTCTCACAAGTAGCCTGGCTACCAATAGTCCTACAAGTAGCCTGGCTACCACAATTCCTACAAGTAGCCTGGCTACCATAAGTCTACAAGTAGCCTTTGGCTACCAAGTCCCAGTCCAGTGGCTACCACAAGTCCTACAAGTAGTCCTGGCTACACAGTCCTACAAGTAGCCTGGCTACCACAAGTCCTACAAGTAGCCTGGCTACTACAAGTCCTACAAGTAGCCTGGCTACCACAAGTCCTACAAGTAGCCTGGCTACCACAAGTCCTGGCCAAGTAGCCTGGCTACCACAAGTCCTGGCAAGTAGCCTGGCTACCACAAGTCCTACAAGTAGCCTGGCTACCACAAGTCCTACAAGTAGCCTGGCTACCACAAGTCCTACAAGTAGCCTGGCTACCACAAGTCCTACAAGTAGCCTGGCTACCACAAGTCCTACAAGTAGCCTGGCTACCACAAGTCCTACAAGTAGCCTGGCTACCACAAGTCCTAAGTAGCCTGGCTACCAAAAGTCCTACAAGTAGCCTGGCTACCACAAGTCCTACAAGTAGCCTGGCTACCACAAGTCCTACAAGTAGCCTGGCTACCACAAGTCCTACAAGTAGCCTGGCTACCACAAGTCCTACAAGTAGCCTGGCTACCACAAGTCCTACAAGTAGCCTGGCTACCACAAGTCCTACAAGCAGCCTGGCTACCACAGTCCTACAAGTAGCCTGGCTACCACAAGTCCACAAGTAGCCTGGCTACCACAAGTCCTACAAGTAGCCTGGCTACCACAAGTCCTACAAGTCGCCTGGCTACCACAAGTCCTACAAGTCGCCTGGCTACCACAAGTCCTACAAGTCGCCTGGCTACCACAAACCCTACAAGTCGCCTGGCTACCACAAGTCCTACAAGTCGCCTGGCTACCACAAGTCCTAAAAGTAGCCTGGCTAACAAGTCCTACAGCCTGGCTACCACAAGTCCTACAAGTCGCCTGGCTACCACAAGTCCTACAAGTAGCCTGGCTACACAAGTCCTACAAGTCGCCTGGCTACCACAAGTCCTACAAGTCGCCTGGCTACCACAAGTCCTACAAGTCGCCTGGCATACTACAAGTCGCCTGGCTACCACAAGTCGCCTGGCTACCACAAGTCGCCTCTCTTGGCTACCACAAGTCCTACAAGTCGCCTGCCTACCACAAGTCCTACAAGTCGCCTCTACCACATCTCATATTTGTTGATTTATTCTACTGTGGGTGTATTTAGATGGATTAAGCAAAATGTCTATATTAACGGTGTAAGTTTACTTAGGTACAGGTACACATAAGTATAATTATCAGTTATAATAATAATGTAGGTATATAGTCCGCCTGGGCTACATACCTACACCTACCTAATGTGGCCCAAAACCATATTATTACCATCGACATATGTTCACCGAGTTTAATCATTTCTATCAACTACCTTAGATGCCATCATAAACAAAGGGAGAAGTAATGAATAATTCATGCCGAGAATTGTACACAAAAGCGTTATGTATTAAGGGGAGTGACGTAATGTTTTCTCTCCGCCCGGCTACCACACCTCCATAGTATATAAACATAAAATGTTTATATGCTGTGTAATATGTTTCTATAATAATAAAGAAAATATCATAGATGGAATAATGAAAATGTCTATATTAAAGCAAAATAAGACATTTAATATGCCCAAGAGTGATTATTATTAGTATTACGTAATGTTTTCCCTCCGTCCGGCAACCACTCTTCTATAGCATATAAACAGCTTGTTTATATGCTTTGTACGTTTTTCTTATATAATTTTGAAGAAAATATAGATGAATTAATGAAAATGTCTATATTAACGTAAAATAAGACATTTAATGTGCCCAAGAGTGATTATTATTAGTACAGTCAACCCCGGTGCTCGTCGGGCGTCGGAAGTCGTCCAAATCGGTGTTCGACAGGTTTTCTTAACGAGAATTTTTCTCGGTATTAGGCGATCTGCCTCGGAGTTGGACGAGTTGGCTATTCGTCCCGGACGCGTACGCGTTGGCCCAGCTGGGCCCGGCCACTCCACGGAGCGTCAGTGCCATTGTTTACAAGCGAGCGACCACCACCCACGCATTGCTACCAGTATACAGTGGACCTCGAGTATCGTAATTAATCCGTTCCAGGAGCTAGTACTTAACACGGTTTTTAATTCGAACCATTATTTCCCATAAAAAAAAGTAAATACAATTAATCAGTTCCACAAAAAAAAATTCACATATAAAAAAATTAAAAAAAATATATATATACACTTTTTACCTTTTTTGAAGAGTTGCAGGCATTAAGATAGAGAATGAGTTATGAAGGTCCTCTTGGGCATTTTCTTCCAAAACAGGCCTGTTTCATCACAATTAAACACTTTTGGGGAGGAATTCCCTTTAGCCTCTACGAAGGGAAATCCCCACTCAGATGAAAGCACACTTTATACAGCAGACTCCCTGTGACACTGTTGGAGTTTCTGCATGAATGTACACTTCCCCGCATGAATGCTACATCTCCGGGTACATTTCCCCGCATGAAGTGCCCCTTCGCACTCTGCATGAATGTACACTCCTGCACCCCGTTTCACCCCTGCATGTTTAAAGAAAACTCCCCGCATGTTCACACTCCCTGCATGTCTGCTCACTCCCTGATGAAAATACATTCTGGTTTAAACCCCCTGCATGAATGTAAACTCCCTGCATCAATGCTAAACTCCCTGCATGCCTGCTACACCCCTCCATGAATGCTACCACAGGGTGCCACTAGAAGCTTCTTTGGACCCATGGTGACTTATTTCACAGTGACAATCACTAAAAACCAAAAAAAACCAAATGTAGTGTGAATGTTTGGGAAAAAGCGCGCTAGGTAATGTTCTCTCAATGGTAAACAACGCTTCACTGGGGGGTCCTGCGTCCCGCGCAGGCGCGGAGCAGGCGGACAGGTCTAATACATTACAAACACAAGCGGTTTTAAGATTCTCGAAGTCATAAAAAACTTACAAACACGATGACGAAGTAAGAACCTTCAAACTCTCCACTGTATTGTCATTATTCCACTGTTTTTAGTGCTTGCAACGCAATAAGCCACCATGGGCCCTAAGAAAGTTCCTACTGCCAAGCCTGTGGTAAAGAGTGTTGCAGGGAGGAAGCAGGGATGCAGGGAGGAAGCAGGGATGAGGGAGTGTAGCATTCATGCAGGAGTGTAGCATTCATGAGGAGTGTAGCATTCATGCGGGGAGTGGGGACCATGAGGAGTGTAGCATTCATGCAGGAGTGTAGCATTCATGCGGGGAGTGTAGCATTCATGCAGGGAGTGTAGCATTCATGCAGGAGTGTAGTATCTATGCAGGGAGGAAGCATTCATGTAGTGGGAGTGTAGCATTTATGCAGGAGTGTAGCATTCATGCAGGGAGTGTGGCATTCATGCGGGGAGTGTAGCATTCATGGTGGGTGCATCTATGCAGGGAGTGTGGCATTCATGCAGGGAGTGTAGCATTCAAAAAAAAAGGCCAGTAACCCCAGAAAAGAACCTTGCCACCTGCAGTGTTAATGGAAGGGGATGACCCTTCCAAACACTAGCATACTACTCCATCTTCTCCTCCCCCCGTCTTACAAAATCAACAACTCTTCAATATATGAAATGACATGTTATTGTACTATTATTTCTTAATTTTTCATAAAATTGTGTATAATTTAATGTCAAAAAGTTCAAAAAATATTTTATTTTAATACTTTTGGATGTCTGAAACGGATTAATTTTATTTCCATTATTTCCTATGAGGAAAATAGAATCAGAGTTCGACCAAACCAGTGATCGATGGGCCTCTGGAACGGATTACCGACGAGAAACGGGGTTGACTGTATTATGTAACGTTTCCTCCGCCCGCAACCACACCTCCATAGCAAATAAACAGCATGTTTATATGCTTTGGAACATTTTTCTTATATAATTTTGAAGAAAATATCATAGATGGATTAATGAAAATGTCTATATTGATGTAAAATAGGACATTTAATGTGCCCAAGAGTGATTATTACATAATAGAGAGATGTGCTCACGGAAAATGTAAACAAACCACGTGGCGCGCCAGATTTGAAAGACAGCTCGCCATATACAAAAGTTTTGGTTATAATTTGAACTCGCTGTATTAACAGAATGCCATAAGGCGAAAAGTCGAAAAGGGCCCTACTGTACAAGACCACTGTAGCAATCACAAAGCACAAATAACTTTATACCAAAGCATTTCCTCTTGCTTGGTATATACTGCTTGAACGACAGTCTGCCTTTGAACAAAATCAAAGACTCATCAATAACAAGCTTCCTGAAGGGATAAAAATACATATTGAATTTCTGTTTCAAATACATAAACACATTCCTAATCTTATATAACCTGTCGTTTCTGTCAGACCTGGTTTTGTCTGGGTAAGTGTAGCATACGTAACACAAGCACAAATCGATTCACTGGTATAATATCACTGAAACCTTGGGTTGAAATCAGGCGGTCTGTTGACCAGTATGATTTGACATTGTGCTTATAGACATGTGGCATAAGCATTATTGTGGCAAAGAAAAGATACATCTCAGCCACAGTTGTTTCTTTCCACTGGTGTAGACGTGATCCTGGTGAAAGTATTGTGTTTGCCATGGTGTACTCGTAGTATCTGTTGCTTTCCCTGACAATAATATCCATCAGGGGTTCATCAAATAATAATTCAAAGCATTCCAGTTCAGTGGCATTGTTCCCAAGTGTACATGATGGGCGTATTCCACTTTGACTTTCATCAAACTGATGGGGATTGGGAACAAAATTATCAGCTTCCTGCCAAACCCATTTGCAGTCTGCTGGTGGGTACTGGATATTGACAGGTGGTTGTGGTTGTGGAGGTTGGTGGTTGTGGAGGTTGTGGTTGTGGAGGGTGGTTGTGGTTGTGGGAGGTTGTGGTTGTGGAGGTTGTGGTTGTGGAGGTTGTGGTTGTGGAGGTTGTGGTTGTGGAGGTTGTGGTTGTGGAGGTTGTGGTTGTGGAGGTTGTGGTTGTGGAGGTTGTGGTTGTGGAGGTGGTGGTTGTGGTTGTGGAGGTTGTGTGGTGGGCTGGTGGGGAAGGGTGGCCTTTGTTGTAGTTCGGGTGAATCAGCGGCGTGGGTGGCAGCATGGCCCACTTCTGGTGCCTCTCGGCTAGCCCACCACTACCACCACCACCAGATGCATGCGTATTTTTCATCCCAATTGCAACACTATCATCTTCGTTTTCACTATCTGTGCCTGTTGTACGCTCCACGGATGTACTCCTAGATGTACTCCTAACCCTTGGAAGTGCATATGGCACACTACCAGAGCTCATATTCCGTCATATACTGACGCTTCACTGGCGAATATTCCACTTCACTCACTACTGGAACTGTTTTGAAGAGCTTGTTCATATTCACTCTACCATCATCACCATTGCTCACATCAGAGTCCTGGATATGAGTAAATAACAGTTTCCTCTTTCTTTCTGGTACAACTGAACGTGAACAAGACGCCACAGCACCAGATGTGGAAGGTTGAGGGTCGTCTGAGTTTTCCTAACTATTACTGGTATTATGGTCATTACTTTTGGTCACAACCTCCAAACCTTGAAAGTCACCTTCACTGACACCCCCATCACTATTAGAACTGTCACTGGGGAGCAAAAGTGTCCCACTCGCCGAGGAGTAAGGTGTTTCTTGCTGCGAGGCATGGTGGACAAGGTGGACTGAAATGGTGTTCCCACAATGCACCACTGGGTACCCAATTTTTTTCCTACTGCACACACTGACCACGCAGACCCATTCTCTCACATCTAGGCCTACCAGCGTTTTCCCGCTCGATTTGAAGCCGCTAGAATTTATGCGTACTAGTACGTCAAACGCCCTGGTGCGTAAGGCTTACTAGTACATCAAAAACCCTGAAAGGGTTAAAGACCACAACAATGTATCTACCTCATCGGCTAGGAAAATGATAGGATGGATAATGAGAACCTTCAAAACTAGGGACGCCAAGCCCATGATATGATAAAGCACCTAAATTACTGGGAATGGTTGAAGGTCCTTGATCTGTATTCCCTGGAATGCAGGTGAGAGAGATACATGATAATATACACTTGCAAGGTCCTGGAGGGATTGGTACCAAACCTGCACACGAAAATCACTCCCTATGAAAGCAAAAGACTCAGCAGGAGATGCAACATTCCACTGAGTACACTGAGAGACAACACCATATGTGTTTGGGGCCCAAGACTGTTCAACTGCCTCCCAGCATACATTTGGGGGTTTACCAATAGACCCTGGCTGTCTTCTCAAGAAGGCACTGGACAGGCACCTAAAGTCAGTACATGACCAGCTGGGCTATGGTTCGTATCGTCAGTTTGCGTGCGGTCGGCAGTAACAGCCTGGTTGATCAGACCCTGATCCACCATGAGGCCTGGTCTCAGACTGAGCCATGGGGGCGTTGACCCCTGAAACCCTCTCCAGGTAAACTCCAAGGTGATGAGGAGGCAAGAGGCAGTGAAGGTGTCACTTCTGAGAGCATTGTGTTATGTGAGTATTATACAGAGAATTTGGAGTGTAGTAATTAGAAAACAGTATGGGGGTCACCAAGCATTTAATTCAGAGGGCTGTTGAGGTGGTTCAGGCATTTAGAGGATGGAGAGGTATAGGATGTTGATGAGGGTGTATAAATCTGGAAGGAAGGAAGGGTAGGGATCATCCAAGAAATGGTTGAATGGAAGGAGGGGAAAAGGAGGTTTTGAGTGTTAGGGGGCTTGAACATTCAGCAGGCTTGAATGGGCATGTTAAATTGGAGTGAGTGGAGATAAGTGGTTTTTAATAAATGTGCTGTTGGAGTGTGAGCAAGGTAACATTTATAAAGGGATTCAGAGAAACCAGTCAGCCAGCCAGACTTGTGTCCTGGAGGTGGGAAGGGCAGTGCCTGTACTCTGAAGGAGGGGGTGTGGATGTTGCATTTCAGAGGGTCATTTAAATTGTGATGTCTGTACACTTTTGACATGACAGCTGTTTGAAAGAATAATGGTGAATATGCTTCCCTGCCTTGGTGGGAACATGACTGGTGTGTTAAAATATGTTTATTTATTTCATAGACTCAAAGCAATGATGTGGCGAGCAAGTGCCCAAAGAACTATCCACGCAGTCATCTCTCCTAAAAAGATTGCTTTACCAAACTGCTGCTACTGTGTACAACCATGAAATTTGTTGTGATGAAGTGCAGTCTTGTGTACTGTTACAGCGAGTAACTTACAGTGATCAAGTCAGGTGGTTTGACTAGCTTCTCTCCCTTGTTGACATCTGTCAGCTTTTAGCATAATAAAGGCTTAGTAAAATTCAAAGTGTTTTTCAAAGTCTTGAACCAGAGGTCAGCAACACTGAAAAAAGGAGCAAAAAATGCATTTTTATGAGCCATGAAGTTAGGTTAGGCAAGGTACAATATAACCCATTGTTTCAAATAATATTAATTACTTGAAACAAATTTCTTCATCCTTGACTGCCACCTAGCTCATGTTTGTACTATAATAATAATAATAATAATAATAATAATAGGTAGTAGGTTGGTAGTCAGCAACCGCCCAGGGAGGTACTACCGTCCTGCCAAGTGAGTGTAAAACGAAAGCCTGTATTTGTTTTACATGATGGTGTCATTTTCTGTCTCATAAACATGCAAGTTTTCAGGTACGTCTTGCTACTTCTACCTTACACTAGGTCACGCTACACATACATGTACTCGCTTATGTATACGCACTCATCTGAGTTTTCTTTGATTTTATCTTAATAGTTCTTGTTCTTATTGCTTTTCCTTTCATATCCATGGGGAAGTGGAATAAGAATCTTTCCTCCGTAAGCCATGCGTGTTGTAAAAGTCAACTAAAATGCCGGGAACAATGGGCTAGTAACCCCTTTTCCTGTATAGCTTACTAAAAAGAAAAAGAAGAAAAACCGTCAAAGTGGGATATTTGAATGTGCGTGGATGTTGTGCGAATGATAAGAAAGAGATGATTGTAGATGTTATGAATGAAAATAAGCTGGATGTCCTGGCTTTAAGTGAGACAAAGCTGAAGGAGGTAGGAGAGTTTCAGTGGAGAGAAATAAATGGGATTAAGTCAGAGGTTTCAAATAGAGTTAGAGCTAAAGGAGTGGCAATAATGGTGAATAATCAGTTATGGCAGGTAAAGAGGGATTATAAATGTATAAATTCAAGGATTATGTGGAGTAAAATAAAGGTTGGATGTGAAAAGTGGGTTATAGTAAGTGTTTATGCACCTGGAGAAGAGAGAAGTGTAGAGGAGAGAGAGATTTTGGGAAATGTTGAGTGAGTGTGTGGGAGTTTTGAACCAAGTAAGAGAGTAATTGTGGTTGGGGATCTTAATGCTAAAGTGGGTAAAAATGTTGTGGAGGGAGTAGTAGGTAAATTTGGGGTGCCAGGGTAAATGTAAACGGGAACCATTAATCGAGCTATGTGTAGAAAGAGGTTTGGTAATAAGTAATACATATTTTATGAAAAAGAGGATAAATAAATATACAAGGTATGATATAGCACGTAAGGAAAGTAGTTTGTTGGATTATGTATTGGTGGATAAAAGGTTGATGGGTAGGCTTCAGGATGTACATGTTTATAGAGGGCAACAGATATATCGGATCATTATTTAGTTGTAGCTACAGTTAGAGTAAAGGTAGATGGGACAAAAAGAAAATGGCAACAGCAAGTAAGAGAGAGGTAAAAGTGTATAAACTAAGGAGGAGGAAGTTAGGGTGAGATATAAGCAACTATTGGCAGAAAGGTGAGCTAGTGCAAGTATGAGTAGTGGGGGTTGAAGAGAGTTGGGATATTTTTTAAAAATGCAGTATTAGAATGTGGGGCAGAAGTTTGTGGCTATAGGGGGGTGTGTGCAAGAGGAAAGAAGAGTGAGTGGTGGAATGAAGAAGTAAAGGGTGTGATAAAGAGAAAAAGGTAGCTATGAGAGGTTTTTACAAAATAGAAGTGTTAATAGAAGAGCAGAGTATATGGAGAGTAAAAGAAAGGTGAAGAGAGTGGTGAGAGAGTGCAAAAGAAGAGTGGATGAAAGAATGGGAGAGGCTCTGTCAATAAATTTTGCTGAAAACAAGAAAAAATTTTGGAGTGAGATAAACAAGGTAAGAAAGCCTAGGAAACGAATGGATTTGTCAGTTAAAAACAGAGTAGGGGAGTTAGTAGATGGGGAGCATGAGGTATTGGGTAGATGGCGGGAATATTTTGAGGAACTTTTAAATGTCGATGAAAAAGGAGGCGGTAATTTCATGTACTGGCCAGGGAGGTACAACATCGTTTAGGAGGGAAGAAGAGCAGGATGTGAGTGTGGGGGAGGTGCATGAGGCATTACATAGAATGAAAGGGGGTAAAGCAGCTGGAACTGACGGGATCATGACAGAAATGTTAAAATCATGGGGGATATAGTGTGGAGTGGTTGGTATTTTTTTTTTAATAAATGTATGAAAGAGGAAGGTACCTAGTGATTGGCAGAGAGGATGTATAGTTCCTTTATATAAAGAGAAGGGGATAAAAGAGAGTGTAAGAATTATAGGGGAATAAGTTAACTGAGTATACCAGATAAAGTGTATGGCAGGGTTATTATTGAAAGAATTAGAGGTAAGACAGAGAGTAGGATTGCAGATGAGAAAGGAGGCTTTAGAGTGGGTAGGGATGTGTAGATCAAGTGTTTACAGTGAAGCATATATGTGAAAGTATTTAGATAAAGGAGAGAAGTTTTCATTGCATTTATGGATTTAGAAAAGACATATGACAGAGTGGATAGGGGAGCAATGTGGCAAATGTTGCAAGTGTATGGAATAGGTAGTAAGTTACTGAAGGCTGTAAAGAGTTTTTATGAGGATAGTGAGGCTCAGGTTAGGGTGTGTAGGAGAGAGGAGATTACTTCCCAGTAAAAGTAGGTCTTAGGCATGGATGTGTAATATCACCATGGTTGTTTAATATATTTATAGATGGGGTTGTAAAAGAAGTAAATGCTAGGGTGTTGGGGAGAGGGTGGGATTAAATTAGGGGGGAAATTTAAAAGCAAAATGGGAGTTGACACAGTTATTTTTGCTGATGATACTGTGCTTATGGGAGATTCTAAAGAAAAGTTGCAAAGGTTAGTGGACGAGTTTGGGAGGGTGTTAAAGGTAGAAAGTTGAAAGTGAGCATAGATAAGAGTAAGGTGATGAGGGTATCAAACGATTTAATCTCTGGCTGTTCTGTGTCTATATCTCTGCTTCTCTTGTCTATATCTCCTGGCTTCTTTTGTCTATATCTCGGGCTTTCTCTGTTCTATATCTCTGTCTATATCTCTGTTTTATATCTCTGTCTATTCTATCTGTCTATACCCTATCTGTCTATATCTATCTGTCTATATCTATCTGTCTATACCCTATCTGTCTATACCCTATTTTGTCTATATTTTCTGTCTATATTTTCTGTCTATATCTTCTGTCTATATTTTCTGTCTATATCTATCTGTATATCTATCTGTCTATATTTTCTGTCTATATTTTCTGTCTATATTTTCTGTCTATACCCTTTATATTTTGTCTATATTTTCTGTCTATACCCTTCTGTCTATATCTATCTGTCTATATCTTTTCTGTCATATCTCTCTGTCATATCTTCTGTCCTATATCTATCTGTCCTATATCTATCTGTCCTATATCTATCTGTCCTATATCTATCTGTCCTATATCTATCTGCCCTATATCTATCTGTCCTATATCTATCTGTCCTATATCTATCTGTCCTATATCTATCTGTCTATATTTTGTATCTGTCCTATATTTTGTATCTGTCTATATCTCTGTCTATCTATATATATCTGTAATATCTCTCTCTCTCCCCCACATGTACACATAAGTACAGGTATTATACATAGTGTAAATTACCTAGGATAACCCAAAATTCCAGGCAAGTCCTATACAATGCTTGTAGATATAAGACATAATATGCATGACTGGCAAATAATACGCATTGTCACTTCTGCATCGCGTATAATACCTGTTGGCTTACGAGCCGCACTCAGACTGAGACAAGCAGACGGAAAGACACACACACACACACACACACAGGCAGACGGAAAGACACACACACACACAGGCAGATGGAAAGACAGATAAGCAGAGTTAGACAGATAGACAGTGGAAAACAAGGAGAGGGTTCCCTGCTCCCATTCATCAATGTCATTGGGCTGTCAGTGTTATCTGACACTTGTCATAACACCATTCTTCAAGAGTTTCATATACTCCAGGCCACACAGGCAGACAGAAAGACAGATAAGCAGAGCTAGACAGAACACAGACAGACAGATGGACAGGTAGACAGATACAGTGAAAACAAAGCGAGGTTCCTGCGCACATTCATTAATCAATGTCATTGGGCTGTCAGTGTTATCTGACACTTGTCGTAACACCATTATTCAAGGCGTTTCATATTATATTCCAGGCACACATAGGCAGGCAAACAAAGACAGATAAGCCGAGGTAGACAGATAGATAGAAACACAGATAGATAGACAGATAGACAGATAGATAGATAGACAGATACAGACAGTGAAAACAAAGCAAGGGTTCCTTGCACACATTCATCAATGTCACTGCCTTATCAGTAGTTATCTGACAATTGTCATAACACCATTCTTCAAGGAGTTTCATATATACTAAAGGATGCCTAAAACATTGCTGGGACCTATAAATACTTTGTATATATTTATAGACAATAGTAAATGACCAAGGCAGGTGAAATTGTTCACCTGTTGGTGTCATTGTGACTATTTGAGTACTATTTCAGTACCTAATATTAGTGTTAGAACAAAGATTGGCTATGAAATCACAAGAACTATTATAAATTGTAATTATCAGAACATAAAAATTGTATAAATTAAAATAAAAAATAGAAAAAAAGTATATCGGCATTACTTTTGCAAGCGGCAGGACTTGTTGTTGCCGTCAGGTGAGTATCCAGCACCAACTTGTCGGGCTTATATCTCGGTAAGTACTGGCCCTAAAAATTTTTTTTAGCCTATCCTGTTTATAAAAATGCGCTATTCATTTTTAAAAAAAAAAAACTATTTTTTTTTTTCAAAATATTCGGAGCAGTGTGCGAGTGAATGTAGATCTACGTGTGGACAGTTTAAGGGTTAAATAAAGAAAAATTGGATATCACATTGGAGAGAGGGATTATGGAAGAAGTAAATGTTTTCAGATATTTGGGAGTTGACATGTCAGTGGATGGGTTTATGAAGGATGAGGTTAACCATAGAATTGATGAAGGAAAAAGGTGATTGGTGCATTGAGGTATCTGTGGAGACAAAAACGTTATCCATGGAGGCAAAGAAGGGAATGTACGAAAGTATAGTGGTACCAACACTCTTATATGGGTGTGAAGCATGGGTTGCAAATGCTGCAGCGAGGAGGAAGCTGGAGGCAGTGGAGATGTTCTGTCTAAGGGCAATGTGTGGTGTAAATATTATGCAGAAAATTCAGAATGTGGAAATTAGGAGGTGTGGAGTTACTAAAAGTATTTGTCAGAGGGCTGAAGAGGGGTTGTTGAGGTGGTTTGGTCATTTAGAGAGAATGGATCAAAGTAGAATGACTTGGAGAGTGTATAAATCTGTAGGGGAAGGAAGGCGGGGTAGGGATCGTCCTAGTAAAGGTTGGAGGGAGGGGGTAAAGGAGGTTTTGTGGGCGAGGGGCTTGGACTTCCAGCAAGCATGTGTGAGCGTGTTAGATAGGAGTGAATGGAGACGAATGGTTTTTGGGACCTGATGAGCTGTTGGAGTGTGAGCAGGGTAACATTTTGTGAAGGGATTCAGGGAAACTCAGTTAATTGATTTAGTTGGACTTGAGTCTTGGAAATGAGAAGTACAATGCCTGCACTTTAAAGGAGGGGTCTGGGATAGTGACAGCTGGGAGGGACTATTCTCAGCTGTCGTATCTGAGCGTATCTGCAAAGACAGTGATTATGTATGTGGTGAAAGTGTTGAATGATGATGAAAGTATTTTGTTTTTGGGGATTTTCTTTCTTTTTGGGTCACTCTGCCTTGGTGGGAGATGGCCGACTTGTTAAAAAAAAAAATATATATATATATATACAGTCATACCTCGGTTAACGATATTAGTCCGTCAGAGAGGGCGTATCTGTAACCGAATCAATCGTTATCCGAATCAATTTTCCCTATAAGAAATAATGGAAATAAAATTAATCCGTTCCAGACTTTCAAAAGTAGTAATATAAAATATTTTTTAGAACTTTTTGACATTAAATAATAGACAATTTAATGAACATTAAAGAAATACATGTAAATATAGTACAATAACATGTCACTTACATTTATTGAAGAGTTGTTGATGTGTGGAGGACGGGAGGAGGGGAAAGGATGGAATATAGTATGCTAGTGTTTGGAAGGAATCCTTCCATTAACACTCAGGTGGCAAGTTCTTTTCTGGGGTTACTGGCCTTTTTCTTTTAATGCCACTAGGACCAGGTTGAGAGTCACTGGACCCCTCTCTAACCAAAAATCTGTCCAGGGAGATCTGTGTCTGGCAATTCTTCAACACATTCCTGAAATGGGACACCACTGTGTTATTGTACAGGTTGCCAGCACGGCCAGCAACAGCATGGTTAGGGTGATATTCATCCATAAAGCCTTGCACCTTGCTCCACATTCCACAAATCTCCTTAATCACTGAAGAAGGCACCTTCTTCCATCTCTGTTCCACCTCCTCCTCCTCCTCCTCCTCCTCCTCTGAACCATTGTTCTGACCTGTGGTCTCTTGTTGCTGTTTCTGTTGAATCTCTTGCAGATCTTCAGTGGTTAGCTCTTCATTGGGCTCCTCCACCAACTGTTCCACATCCTCACCACTCACCTCCAACCCCATGGACTTGCCCAGTTCCACAATTTCTTTCACAACAGGCTCAGGCTCAGGCTCAGGCTCAGGGTTCTGAGGCTCAGCCCCAAAACCTTCAAAATCCCTCTCTAGGACACAGTCTGGCTACAATTTTCTCCAGGCAGATTTCCAAGTCCTGGTAGTCACTCCCTCCCAAGCCTTACCTATAAGGTGTACACAATGCAGGATATGGAAATGATTTTTCCAAAAGTCTCTTAGGGTTATATTCATGTCTGTGGTCACATCAAAGCACTTTTGAAACATTGCTTTGGTGTAGAGTTTTTTAAAGTTGCAAATGACCTGCTGGTCCATGGGCTGGAGGAGAGGAGTGGTATTAGGGGGGCAAGAACTTCACTTTGATGAATCTAAAGTCCTCCACAATTTTCTCTACCAAGTTTGGAGGATGACAAATAGCATTGTCCATTATCAGGAGGCACTTAAGTGGCAAATTATTTTCCTTGAGATATTTCTTCACACTGGGGCAAAACACGCCATTGAACCACTAAGAAATTGTCCTTTGTGACCCATGCCTTTTTGTTAGACTTCCACATCACACACAAGTTAGACTTGGTGATACCGCATCTGCCAAACACTCGGGGATTTTCAGAATGATACACCAGTAAAGGCTTCACTTTGCAATCATTACTGGCATTAGCACAAAGCATCAGAGTTAGCCTGTCTTTCATAGGCTTGTGTCCTGGCTGTGCCTTTTCCTCCTGAGTAATGAAGGTCCTGTTGGGCATTTTCTTCCAAAACAGGCCTGTTTCATCACAATTAAACACTTGTTGGGGAGGAATTCTTCAGCCTCTATGTACCCTGGAATTCAGGCACATATTTTCAGCCGCACTTTTGTCAAACTGGCTGCCTCACCATGCCTCACAACACTATGTATGCCACTTCGATTCTTAAATTTGTGAAACCAGCCTCTGCTGGCTTTAAATTGCTCACTTCAGCACTCGTTGCAGGCATTTTCTTAACGAGATCATCATGCAACTGCCTTGCTTTTCACATATTATTGCCTCCCCAAACAGTATCTCCTGCTAACTGTTTCTCGTTGATCCACACCAACAACAAATTTTCCACATCTTCCAGCACTTGCGATCTCTGTTCTGTGATCACATATGCACCTTTCGAACAACAGCTTCCTTGATTTTATGTGTATTTCCCTTGGCCACAATGGTAGCGATGGTAGAATAGGCTTTACCATACAGGCTGGCCAGCTCAGTGATACGCACTTCACTTTAACCCTTTGACTGTTTGGTGGATATTCCGTCCCCTACGCCGCAAACGCCTAAATTTTAAAAGGGAAATGGGGGAAAGGGGTGGCCAAGGGGGAAAAAGGGGTTTGGGTGGTGGGGTGGCGGGAAAAAAAATGGGGGAAAGGTGGTGTTTGGGTGGGGGGCCAGGAAGTCATGCCCAGGAGGCCGGGCCCCCGCTGTAACTCAACACACCAGCCCCACTCTCAACCACCCCCCCTCCCACAACCTGCACAACCACAACCTGCACCCCCCAATACAACCACCTGTCAATTTAATCCCCCAGCAGACCGTATCCGGGATTGGCAGCAAGGTGACAAATTTTTTTCCCAATCCCCATGACTTTGATGAAGCACAAAGTGGAATCGGCCCTTTTTGTACACTTGGGAACAATGCTACTGAACTAGAATGCTTTCAGTTATTCTTAATTTAATCCCTGATGGACATTATTGTCAGGGAAAACAACACATCTATAGGGACACCATGGGGAAAAACAATTTTCCACCAAAGGGCAAACCACCAGTGGAAGAGGGGCACAACTTGGGAGAGATGTACTTGTTCTTTGCCACAATAATGCCCTTTTGCCACATGTTTATAAGCACTGTCAACACATACGGTCGACAAACGCCTTTATTTCCCAACCCCCGGTTTTAGTGATATTATACCAGTGAATCGTTTTTTTATACTGTTTCGTAAGCTTCCCTTTTTTGAATAAAAAAGGCCGCCCGAAACGACAGGTTATATAAGATCAAAATGTGTTATGTACATAAACAAAAAGTGCTGTATGTATTTTTTTCCCTTCAGGAAGCTTGAAAATTTATGAGTCTTTGATTTTGTTCAAAAAGGCGGGCTTTGTTAAAGTATATACCAAACAAAAAAACGCTTTTTTGGGATAAAAATTATTTTTACTGATGGTTTCAAAAATGGTCCGGTTTTTGGGTATAATTTGTTTCACTACATTTAAAACATTGCAAGATACCAGGAATTTCGGGGGTTTTCTGGTGATGTGGTTAGAACAATGATGGAACCATATCTTGGTAAAAGGGGGATATATTTATATGTAAAATTTTTCTTAAATTACAACAAAAAAACCCTTTGCCCCAGTGATTTTTTGCGTGAACATGGACGGGGGCCCTGTGTAATTTTTGGCCAGTTGCGTTAAAAAACCGTGGGAAAAAAGCCTAAAGGGTTAGGGCACCCTCTTAAAAAGTGGAAAAATGCAGGTTGGTTTTCTTTTTCCCAAAAAAGGACAAATTTTTATTTTTCATTTCCGGTGGGAAAAACAAGGAAAAAACCCGTTGGGGAATTTTTTTGACATCAGTTTTTTAACCAAAGAAAAATTTTAAATTTGGGGAGACCCCCTGGGCCCCCAAGGGGGAGAAATTTTTTGGGAAAGGGGGGAAACCAAATTTTTAACCCAATTCTAAAGCCTGCAACCCGGGGATGGAAACTGGGCCCAAAAAACCCCCCAATTTGCCCCCCTTATGGGAAAAAATGTTTTTACATTTCAGATTTGGGGGATTTTGCTGTTTTTTTGGGCCGCCAAAGGGGTTAATTTTGAGTTTTTTGGGGACCTAAAACTCTTTTTTCCACTTTTTGCATTTCCCTGCCCCGAAATGCCCCTTTTTTCCCTTGGGGGAAGGTTTTTAAAAAGGACCAGGGAACCCAAAACCCAAAATATTTTTGGTTTTAAATTTTTTTTGTTTTTCAAGGCAAACAGCAAATAATTTTTCCCCAAATCCAGGGCAACCCCTTTCAATAGACCAGCGCCCCGAAATTTTCAGCACATGCCCTCTCGTATGAGGCCTGGTGATCACTATCCCCTTCTACTGCCTCCCTACTACTCTCAAGAAAAAAGCTCAGAAAAGGTGTTTTTTCTGTAAACATTCCCCAAAATGCCCACCAAAAGCAGAAAACTCGTTTTATGTGTGGGGGTGTAAAATACCACTGTGCATATACCCAAGTTTTAAAAATTCCACAAGCTCTTGGTTCTAGGAAAGTGTTCAGTGAGTGTACATATGTATATATATTTATAGAACAATAGTAATGAACATTTTTTTTTTTTTGTTTGTTTGTGTAAACAAGTTTTGTAAACAATATAAAAATACTTTAAAGTTTATACTAGTATAGTGTTATACAACGAGTGTATATATAAACATTGCACCTTACCTTGGGCTAACAGACCCCCATAAGTTACGTAAAAAAAAAAAAAATAGTAAAAAAACAAAAAAACTCTACGAATGGAAGTAAACAAAAAGTATACCGAGTGGCGGCAGTCGCCGCTGGTTCCCTCACGCAAAAATCAATTTCTGCCAACTTTCACATCCATATCAAAAGAGGAAAAAGGTTAAAAAATTTAAATTTTGAAAAAAATTTTTTTTTTTTTTTTAAAATTTTTCGACAACAGAATGGCCTCAGGATTGGGGTTGCGACAGTCAAAGGGGGTTTAAAATTTTTCATCTCCTTCTTCAGTTCTCTGTATTTCTGTGCCTCTTTACCACAGGCTTGGCACTAAAGGGCTTTCTTTGGACCCTTTGGGAGCTTATTTAGCAGTTCAAGCTGTTGCCGTACGCAGATCAATTTCTGCCAACTTTAAAATCCATATCTCGGGAAGTATTGATGGCAAGAATTTGTTTTTTGGATAAAAACAATCAAGGGAAAAAAAATCTTTAAAAATTTGATAAGAAAAAAAATTTTTTTTGGAAAATTTTTCGACAACAGAATGGCACTCAGGATTGAGGGTTAGGGCCCCGTCAAAGGGTTAATATTTTTTTCTTATCTCCTTCTTCAGTTCTACTGTATTTCTGTGCCTCTTTACCACAAAGGGTTGGTTAGGAGCTTTCTTTGGACCCATGGTAGCTTATTTAGCAGTTGCAAGCACTTAAAAAAAGTGGAATAATATGACAATATATTGGTATGAATGCGGGGTGGAGTGGGTGGGTGGTCGCTCTCGCTTGTAAACAATAGCCCCTGACGCTCCCCGGAATGCCCGCACAGCTGGGCGCCCCCGGACGCGTCCGGGGGGAATTCGTAAACCGAAACAATCATGTAAACGGAGTCAATATTTTGACGTAAAAAAGTATCGCTAACCGAATTTATGTTATCCGATGCCATCGTTAACCAAAATATGACTGTATACACACACCCCTCAGGGTTTTTTTTCTATTTTCTTATTAGTTCTTGTTCTTGTTTATTTCCCTCTTTCCCCAGGGGGAAAGGGGAACAGATTTCTTCCTCTGTAAGCCATGTGTTTGTAGGGCGACTGAAATGCCGGGACGGGGGCTGCCCCCTTCCCCTGTATACATTACAAAAATAAAAAAAGGTTTTTGTTTTTTTTTTGGGCCACCTCCTGGTGGGATACAGCCATTTGTTGAAGGGGATTGAAAGAAACTCTCTTATCAAGGACACTTTGTCCATTGTCTCTGAAATATTGAATGAAAATTTGTAGCAGTGACGCCCCCAATCATAAAAATCAGCAAGGCCCAAAAAAGGCAAAATTGCCAACCACTTGGTTCCCCAAAAGTTGACAACTCATGCAGCATGGGTTTAGTCGGTCCTCCCGCCTCTCACAACTACTGGATCACTAGACATGTTCTTGAATGTCTGGAGGACAAACAGAATGCAGATGTAGTATAACAAAATTTGTGAAAGCCTTTGCATGGGGTGATAACACAAAATGCGTGTTAAAAGAAAAACCGGAAAATGGGCAGATGGATCTTTAACTTTTTAACCAACTGAACACAGAGTTTAAAAGTTAGAGGGTGCCACAGTGAAAACTCTATTCCCTAAATTTCTCATCCCCATCCTGTTTTTCATCCTCTATCCATCAGAATGTAAACCATAGCACTGTGTCTTCTTTTTATGATACTAGAATTTGCATGAGACTGTTATTCATTGAAGACCTTAATCTCCCCAAAAGGATAAAAAACAAGTCTTAATGGGCCACAAAAAAAAAAAAGAAGTTCATTGAGGACAAATTTCAGTTATCCAAATTTTGGAAAACTTGAGAAAAAAAAAGCTAGATTGGAGTATAAAACAAATTCTAACCACAAAAGAGTAAAAAAAATAATGTGAAGAACAGGTGTGATAATTCGGAGGATCTCACTTTTAAGCTCACAACAATGTCATTATTGCAACTGTGAGGAAAATGAATTTATCCTCTTGAAGTCCTTGTTTTCTCTAGGGTTGAATACTGCTGAACACTAACGCTCCTTTAAAGGGAGGGATTAAACTGGGAACATTTGAAGTCCCTTGACCCGTCTCCCTTTTGGGAAAGCAGGTGAGAAAGATCATCATAATTTAACCCAAAATCCTTGAGGAACCAGTCCCCAAAACTACCAAAAATCATTCCTTATGAAAAACAAAGGTGCTGGAGTAAATGAGATAACAGTAATTGCCAGGGGGCCCAA
>WNWK01024762.1:0-29325 GCA_009830355.1 Cherax destructor
TATTATTGGTAAAGTTGCAGACTTTTTCATTGAAGAGGACCCTGACAAAGCTAGAAGCAGGGCTTTGAAACGGGGTCTAACCAGCTGATGATGCCTTACCGTCAGCTGTATAATGAAATGCAGAATAAAAGAGCCCAGAGATCCATTACAGAATTTATGCACACCAATACAACCATCGACTTCAGCACCAGGACCTCTACCATCCACTTCTACCGACAACCAACAACCATCCACCTCAGCCCAGTAGGGCCACACCATCCATATCCACTCTTCACTACAATCCACAAACATCATTACCCACAATTTAAGGTAAGAAATACTATTATTTCTTCAATTTTTGCAAGATCTGTTGGTCTAAAAAAACTTGTTTGGCTTAATTATTTAACACGATTTTACCTAACACGACGTTTTCAGGAACGTAACTACCGTGCTAAATGAGGGCCTACTGTACCTCACTATTGTAAATCTATTTAATCATTTGAAATTTGTATTCATTTGTAATTTGTAATATAGATTAAGAACTAGCATTAGTCTGCTGGAAAAGCCTAGCATGCCCAGGCATGCTAGGCATGCTAACAGCCATCTTTGTAATTATTGTCTTATAAATGTAAACCACACATTGTAATCTTTACAGAGAAATAAAAAAAATCTGAATCTGAATCTGTTGGACGTCCAAGCTCCTAAAAACACATTACAGTGGACCCCCTCTTGAACAAAAAAATGACGTAATCCGGGGGTCCACTGTATTACCAAGCACCACCCTGGTCATAAGGCATTATTATGCTTTAATTGGTCAACTTTATTCATGCTACAAAAAAGTAAGTTTCCATTATCTTCAGTTATGTTATGGGGTATTATGGACTTGTTATGGGGGCTATGGAACCTAGCATGTATTGTTGTAATTAAATAACATGAATACCTAATTATATTGAATTAATCAGAAGTACTGCTTAAGAAGTTTAAAGGCTAGGCCATCCTTAAAACTTAAAGAAGCTGAATTAAACTGATTTTCTCAATATAATAGGTTATAAATATAAATGCACACATTTTTATAAGTACTAGTTTATAAGTTGCATGTCTCATTGTAATTACATAAGATATATTGAGAGTACATGTGGAGGATGTGCAAAGTGATAGGTTTTTGTTTGTTTATAGTGAGGGGGAGGAGCTTAGAGAGACTCCTTCCCACACTCCCTTCTCCTGGAAAACATGGCTGATGCAGTGAGCTGGTATTGTTATAGCTGACCTTAACTTTGTGTTCTGGGCAGAATGAGTTTCCAAGAAGTAATGGGGTGTGTTGTAGATCGATGTTACCATGATATTCTGTGATCTTCAGTGTATCAAGACACTGGAGGGTTAAAGAATGTTAAGAAAAAGAGAGTTAAAGGTGGCAGGTGAGCCATGTGCTTTTGGTGAGGCTGGTTATATGTTTAGGAGTGGAGACCTGTACATTATATGTATATATACCTCTTAATAGAGCACTATTTTTATAATGTTGGTTTAAATAACCTTTTGAGAGGAATGTGAGAGGACCAATAAGTTTTCAGATACAGCAGCTAAGCCTGAGTAAGTATCATTTTAGCCTATGGGTATTCTCCCTTTTACCCTAAGACCTTTTAAGTAAATACCCTATGCTAGTACAGTGGACCCCCGAGTTTCGTAAAAACTTCACTCCTGAAGTCTGCTCAAGTGCCATTACCGAACGAATTTACTCCCTTAAGGAAAAATTTCACGTAGGTTAGTCTATTTCAGACCCCCAAAAATACACTTCCACAAGAACTTACAAAATTATACTTACATAATTGCACGATTTCCGGGGTATTCGTTAACCGAGGGTCCACTGTACATGTAGAACCTTGAACATAACAAGTTATCTCTTACTAGGATAAACCTTCAATTTTATGGATTAATAGGAGACAGCAGGTGGTTAGTAATGTTGACTGTGTAACTGCAACAACAATTAGAAATTCTTTTACCAAATTGTTCTGTCCATTGTTTCCCAAATAACAGTGTATTTTGTCTCTCATTACTGGAATTCATTAGATAAAGTATTTACTGTAGTTATGTTGAGGTTTCAATGCTGTACAATCGTGTAAGAAATGTTTCATTTATTACAGTCATTTCTAATACAGATGTCATGTTACTGGCCAGTTTGAGAGTTCATTTAACTCGGCGAGGCAAGAAAAATTGTTTGCAAACAATAGTATGGGGGTGTTATTTCATATGAACACAAGAAAAATTGTGTATGAAATGGGATGGGGTCTTAATTTACGTGAACACAAGAGAAATTGTGTGCGAACAATAGTATGGGGTCTTAATTTAAGTGAACAAGAGAAATTGTGTAAGAACAATGGTATGGGGTCTTAATTTATATGAAAACAAGAGAAATTGTGTGAAACAATGGTATGGGTCTAAATTCATATGAACACGAGAAATTGTATGCAAACAATGGTATGGGGTCTAAATTCATATGAACATGAGAAATTGTGTGCAAACAATGGTATGGGGTCTTAATTCATATGGCATATA
The DNA here is from genome assembly GCA_009830355.1 of Cherax destructor. Classification (NCBI taxonomy): domain Eukaryota; kingdom Metazoa; phylum Arthropoda; class Malacostraca; order Decapoda; family Parastacidae; genus Cherax; species Cherax destructor. Next base: position 2,530 of record WNWK01024762.1, read on the forward strand.
AATAAATATGTAGAGACTGGGGTTCCAAAGATGTGTTGAGCATATTTATGCAAAGAACGTGGTACAGTAACTTCACTCACCTTTCCTTTCTTAATTATAATAACATGTTCCTTCGTAATGTGTTTCCATTTTGTGTAGATGGCAATGATAACCAAAGTGTTTGTCTGAAACCAATCATATTTTGGATTTGGTAGAGTTGATGGGGTAAGAGGAGAGGCTAAAGGAGACACTGTATTCCCAATCGCTGGTGCTGAGAGAGAGTTCTTAGAAGGTGCGGGAACTGGGGCAGCATCTGAAAGACATAGACTTGTGTTAAACATAGTTGGGGAAATTATTTAAAAAATAGCAGACAAATTATTGAGAAAACAATACAATACAATTCTTGTCCACTTCCATGGGGAAGTGGACAAGAATCTTTCCTCTATAAGTAATGCGTGTTGTAAGAGGCGACTAAAATGCTGGGAGCAAAGTTCTAGTAATTCCTTCTCCAGTATAAATTACTAAATGTAAAAATAATATAAACTTTATAGTTTTCTTTTTTTTCAAGTCACCCGCCTTCATGGGAGATAGATGGAATGTTAAAAAGATCTTAATACAAAAACAATATTTCTTCTTTCAACAAACCGGCCATATTCCACTGAGGCAGGGCGACCCAAAAAGAAAAATTAAAGTTTCTCTTTTTAAATTTAGTAACAAATACAGGAGAAGGGGTTACTAGCCCCTTGTTCCTGCATTTTAGTTGCCTCTTACAACATGCATAAAATTCAATATACAATATGTATATGACCAGTACAACAGTAAATAATAAATAGATATTTTAATAGAAAGTTCATTATACAATATACATAACAGTAATATAAGAGTTTAAGAAAATTTATGGAGGCAAAAAAGGCAATGTACCAGAGTACATACAGTGGTGCCAACACTATTATATGGATGTGAAGTATGGATTTTAAACATTGCAGTGAGGAGACTGGAGGCAGTTGAGACATTGTGTATGAAAGGAATGTATGGTGTGAATATATGTAATGCAGAATTCACAGCATCAAAACTATAAGGTGTAGGATTATGAAAATATTATTTAAAGGGGAAGGATAGATGATGTTGTTTGGGCATTTAGAGAGGATGGAGAAAAATTGAATGACTAGAAGGGTATATAAATTACGGGTAGACAAAGAGTGTTAATGGTTGTCTCAGGAAAGACTGGAGAAGGGAGATAATAGAGGAGTTGAGTGTTTGGAGCTGGAAGATCTAACAGGCTTATGTGAGCTTGTTGACTGGAGTGATTTGAGGCAAGTGTTTTTTTTGAGTTGATGTGCTGTTGGAGTTCAAGCAAACTAACATTTATGAAGGGATTCAGGGAAACCTGCTAGCCAAATGTACATCCTGAAGGAGGGAACTACAATGCCTGCACCCAAAATTCATTTGCATTGCCTGAAACACAAATCATCAAGTAAACCCAGTAAAGATTTTTGTTGATTTCCAGAACTAAACACAAATCATCAGTCCCAATAAAAAATTTTGTTAATAATTTCCAGAACACAAGTCATCAGGCAGTACCAGTAAAAAATTCTTTTGATAATTTCCATTCATACAACACTGCCATTCATATAACACTGCTATTTATACAACACTATTATTCATACAACACTGCCATTCATAAAACACTGCCATTCATATAACACTACATTTCATACAACACTTACATTCATACAACACTGCCATTCATGCAACACTGCCATTTATACAACACTGTTATTCATACAACACTACCATTTATACAACACTGCCATTCATACAACACTGCCTTTCATACAACACTGTAAAAAAGCAGAATGTGCTACACATACCTGCTTTACGTGAGGTTTTTGTAGTTTTAATAAGAGGCAAGAAATTTGGCTTGAGGAAAAATGGCCGACTCTCTACTAAACGTCCCACAAGACATTTGTGAAGAATGGTCTCGAAGTTGACCCATTTGTGTATCTGTGAAACATTTAATAATATTCAAAATCTCCTTGAAAAACTTTGTAGGCAAAATTTTTTCCAAGTTCACGTGTACAGTGAATCAAATGTACATTACAGATACATACACTTATATAGTGAATCATATGTACATTATGAGTACATATACTTGTACGGTGAATCACGTGTACATTACGGGTACATACACTTGTACAGTGAATCAAATGTACATTGAGTACATACACTTGTATGGTGAATCACATGAACATTACGGGTACATACACTTGTACAGTGAATCACATGTACATTGAGTACATACACTTGTATAGTGAATCAAGTGTACATTTTTGGCTACAATATTTACATAGTAAAAATATAGAAATGAGCGACATTTTGAAATTTAATTATAAAATTATATTGCTACTTAGTAAAAATGATAAGACCTTATGAAATTAATCTCTGTTAAAAATTTCCTACAGAACTCTTAAAAAATATTAAAAATTTTAAAATTCCGGACAATTTTTAATACCTTGATGCTAGTGACAGGCTCTTGATCCAAGGAATTTTACCTATCCTCCCCTTCCCTGGATTAAACTTGAATGCCTGACATTCCTACAGGTTGTAATAATATTGGTAGAATTGACATATGTTAGTAAAGGAACATGCAACTAATGTCATTTTATTGTGGCACGTTGCTCTCCAGGGCTTTCTCAAGCCGTTACGGCGAAGCTCCTGAACGCGTCCAATAAATGTACAATCATGTCTTACTCCTCAGTGTTGTACTCGCCTCGTATGTGGTGGCAGGGGTTAAGTCTCAGCTCCTGGCCCCTCATTTCCACTGGTTAATGACTGGTGCACTCTTAGCTTCAAGAGCCATATCATACCTCTTCTTAAAGCTGTGTATGGATCCTGCCTCTGCTGCTTCATTCTCCAGGTTGTTCCATATCCTCACTAAGGCTGAAGAAATACTTCCTAACATCCCTGTGACTCATCTGTGCTTTCAACTTCCAAACATTCTGTTCCTGTCCACCCTATCAATTCCTCTCAGTATTTTGAATGTTGTTATCATATCCCTCATAGTCCTTCCTTCATAGGGATACTTGAGTACCATGTCTTTCAAAGGGATACCTGAGTAATGTGTCCTTCAAGGGGATACCTGAGCATCATGACCTTCAAGGGGATACCTGAGCATCATGTCCTTCAAGGGGATACTTCAGCATGTCCTTCAAGGGGATACCTGAACATCATATCCATCAAAGGTATACTTGAGCATGTCCTTTAAGGGGATACCTGAGCATCGTATCTTCAAGGGGATACCTGATCATGTTCTTCAAGGATACCTGATCATGTTCTTCAAGGGGATACCTGATCATGTTCTTCAAGGGGATACCTGATCATGTTCTTCAAGGGGATACCTGATCATGTTTAAGGGGATACCTCACCATCATGTCCTTCAAGGGGATACCTAAGCATCATGTCCTTCAAGGGGATATATAAGGATCATGTTCTTCAAGGGGATACATAAGCATCATGTCCTTCAAGGGACACTAAGATCATGCCCTTCAAGGGGATACATAAGGATCATGTCCTTCAAGGGGATACATAAGCATCATGTCCTTCAAGGGGATACATAAGGATCATGTCCTTCAAGGGGATACATAAGCATCATGTCCTTCAAGGGGATACATAAGCATCATGTCCTTCAAGGGGATACATAAGCATCATGTCCTTCAAGGGGATACATAAGCATCATGTCCTTTAAGGGGATACATAAGCATCATGCCTTCAAGGGGATACATAAGCATCATGTCCTTCAAGGGGATACATAAACTATGTCTCTCAAGGGGATACCTCAGCATTTATCATCTCATCATCTCCTCATGTCACTCACCTCATTAAAAAGATCAGTGGCATCTGTGCCAACTCCTCGCATCAACTCGTCCTCTCCTCCTGGGTGGAACTCCAGATACGATGTTACATTATATACTTTACCTGCAATAATAATAATAATAATAATAATAATAATAATAATTCCAATAATAATAATAATTACCAATAATAATAATAATTTATTTTATTTTATAAACATTAGCCGTTTCCCATCAAGATAGGGTGACCTGAAAAAGAAAAAACACCTTTGATCATCACTCACTCCATCACTGTCTTGCCAGAGGCATGCTGATACTACAGTTCAAACACTGCAACATATCTCCATCCCTCCTTCAGAGTGCAGGCACTGTGCTTTCACTTCCAGGACTCAAGTCTGGCTAACCAGGTTCCCTGAATCCCTTCATAAATATTAGTGTGCTCACACTCCAACAGCATGTCAAGTCATAAAGACAATTTGCCTCCACTCCTATCTAACACTCATGCATGCTTGCTGGAAGTCCAACCCCTTGCAAACAAAACCTCCTTTACCCCCTCCCTCCAACCTTTCCTAGGACTACCCCTACCCAGCCTTCCTTTCACTACAGATTTATACGCTCTTTAAGTCACTTCATTTTGTTCCAGCCTCTCTAAATGTCTGAACCACCTCAACAACCCCTCCTGAGCTCTCTGGATAATACTTTTAGAAACCCCACACCTATTTTTAGTCTCCAAGATACAGAATCTCTGCATTATATTCACAACACACATTGCCCTAAGATACAACATCCCCACTGCCTCCAGCCTTCTCCTCGTTGCAACATTCACCAACCATGCTTCACTTACGTGTATAGTGTGCAAAGTCCTGGAGAAAATCATCAGGAAAAGAATGGTGGAGCACCTCGAGCTGAACAGGATAATAAACACCAGTCAGCACGGATTCCGGGAAGGCAAATCCTGTGTAACAAACCTCCTAGAGTTCTATGATAAAGTAACAGAGGTAAGGCAAGAGAGAGAAGGGTGGGTTGATTGCATTTTCCTGGACTGCAGGAAGGCCTTCGACACAGTTCCTCACATGAGATTAGTAAAGAAGTTGGAAGAACAAGCATGTATAACAGGAAGGGCACTGGAATGGATCAGGGAATACCTCACAGGGAGGCAACAACGGGTCATGGTGCGTGGTGAGGTATCACAGTGGGCGCCTGTGACGAGCGGTGTACCGCAGGGGTCAGTCCTAGGACCAGTGTTATTCTTGGTATATGTAAATGACATGACGGACGGGATAGACTCAGAAGTGTCTCTGTTCGCAGATGATGTGAAATTAATGAGGAGAATCACATCGGAAGAGGACCAAGCAGGACTTCAAACAGACCTGGACAAGCTTGACATCTGGTCTAGCAACTGGCTTCTCGAATTCAATCCCACCAAATGCAAAGTCATGAAGATCGGAGAAGGGCAAAGTAGACCGCTGACAGAGTACAGGCTAGGCGGACAAAGGCTACAAACCTCAGCAAAGGAGAAAGACCTTGGGGTGAGTATAACGCCAAACACGTCTCCGGAGGCACACATCAACCAGATAACTGGGGCAGCATATGGGCGACTGGCAAACCTAAGATTAGCATTCCGTTACCTTAACAAGGAATCGTTCAAGACACTGTACACCGTGTACGTCAGGCCCATACTAGAATATGCAGCACCAGTCTGGAACCCACACCTGGTCAAGCACGTAAAGAAACTAGAGAAAGTGCAAAGGTTTGCGACAAGGTTAGTTCCACAACTCAGGGGTCTGTTCTATGAAGAAAGGTTGAGGGAAATAGGACTAACAACACTGGAGGAAAGAAGGGTCAGAGGAGACACGATAATGACATACAAAATACTGCGGGGAATCGACAAGGTAGACAGTGACAGGATGTTCCAGAGAGGGAACACAGAAACAAGGGGACATAACTGGAAGCTGAAGACTCAGATGAGTCAAAGGAATGTTAGGAAGCATTTCTTCAGCCACAGAGTAGTCAGGAAGTGGAATAGTCTAGAGAAAGATATAGTGGAGGCAGGAACCATACATAGTTTTAAGACAAGGTATGATAAAGCTCATGGAGCAGGGAGAGCAGAGACCCAGTAGCGGACAGTGAAGAGGCGGGGCCAGGAGCTGAGTCTCGACCCCTGCAACCACAATTAGGTGAGCAATTAGTGAGTACAGACAGCCACTTGCTGTCTGCTGCCTGATATCACCCCAAGACATTTCCATGATATCACCCTGTCACACCATGTCATCCCAGGCATTGCCTGACGTCACAGAGGACGTCTGCCCGACGTTATACCATGATGTAACCCCACAACATCATGCCTCACATCACCCCATAATGTCACATCGACAGTGTTAATTTGCAGTTTCTATAGTGAGCAATTTAAGTGTTTTCTGTAATGTCTAGAACGACTGAGAGAAGAAATTTTTTTCTAAGTGTTCAATATTGTAATGTCACTTGTTCAGTCCTCTTTGTGAATGCCTTAGTGTCGATTTTTACACAGAAAAGCATTCATTTGCAGGTGAAAGCCATGTTGTAGTAAAATTACCGATACTCAGTGTAGGTATCCAAGTTTCCTGTGTGTGCCAATGAGGTGGTCTGAGCCCAGATGAGTACTCACCTAATTGTGTATTATTATTATTATAATCAAGGAGGAAGTGCCTGTGGGGGGATGTGGAAGGTATTCAGGCTTAATTCAGAGAACTGGAGCACAGATCCAATTCCCTAGATCAAGAGCTCCTCACCAGCATCAAGGAACTTCCCTTGAGGGGACCTAATTGTGTAGACCATAGTGTAGTTTGAGCCCAGACCACTGTAACAGCCTTGTGTTACATGTCACCCCGATGTGACCGTTTGACGACTGACACTAGTCAGTCCAGGTGTCAGATACGTGAGTCATCTGAGAACTCTGTATAGAAAGTAAACATGCTCGCCACTCTCGTAGACGTCACATAAGAGTCGTCCCTGTTATGACTCCCGATATACAGGAGTCGTCCCTGCTACAACTCACCCTCTTGCTGGCACCAATCTACTACGCCCAGTTCCCGGCAGTGACTGCCCCTGCGACAGCACCAGTCGAGAAGTGTTCTCCTGAGTCGCACACCAGAAGCCCTGCCCAGATGCCGAGTTCAGCTGACACCTCACTTGAGAGCACCAGCAGGTTGTGCCCCAGGTTGAGTGAACCCTGCAGTGACTACTCCATGATGACTGCTTCACCATTCCAGATGAGACTGTAACCTGATACATAGCTTAGACGCATCGATGTCTCCAGATGTGTTGCAGTATCTGTCCAGATGTAGGAAGGTGTGCAGTGACACCTATTGAGGCTCAGTGTCTTGACGCACAATGTTTTTAGCACACCCCCTTTTTTTTTTCTTCCCTCCCTGTAGGAAGCTTTTTTTTTGTCCATGTTTTGTCCATGTATATATGTTTTATATTTTGTGTTTGTGCCCTGCTCCTGCAAGAGAGTGAGAGTTTTATTCAGTCACTTGGCACAGTCGGGGTTGGCTGCTGGGTAGCATGATCCAAGCAATGTGGCTAGGTAAGCCTGCCCCATTCCTGTTTCCCATACCAACTACAAGGGAAGCTGTGTCCGTAGACCTATGCTGCCATCTCGCGGGCTTAGGCATAGCTTCAGTCCGTGAGATGCTGCATCTGTCTCACTTGCCCTGCAGACAACCTAGAGACAACAGGTCCCTCCAATCTCTCCCTCATTGGCTAGGGGCCTAGCTGGCCCTCAGGGTCAAGCCTTAGACATACTGCTTGTACTGAAAAACCCAATAAAGCAAGACGTCACCTCAACAACAAAATCAATAATAATAATAATAATAATAATATAATAATTATTAGGTATATTTTAGTCACTGTATGATTAGATAAAGGTATCCTTAAATTACACAACCCTAGGCCCTTGAATGTTATTGCATGTAAAATGATCAGTACAGAGTGCAACACGAGTTCCTGTTAGCAATAAAGATATGAGGTGAATGAGATTTAGTATTCACTTGTTATCACATGGACACTGATATTCCCCAACTGATTCAAACCTTCCACTCAAACAACACAATAAGTGTCAGGGACCCAAGACTGTTCAACTGTCTCCCAGCATACATAAGGGGGATTACCAATAGATCCCTGGCTGTCTTCAAAAAGGAGCTGGACAAGCACCTAATGTCAGTATCTGACCAGCCGGGCTGTGGTTCGTACATCAGTTTATGCACAGCCAGCAGTAACAGCCTGGTTGATCAAGCCCTGATCCACCACGAGGCCTGGTCATTGGGGCGCTGACTCCCGAAACCCCCTCCAGGTAAGAAGCATCAGCTTCAAAGCCAAGTTAATGAAACGTCCTCTTATTATCTCAGTGGTACACAAGAACATTAAGTTTGAAGCCGCTCAGAATTTGCATTAACAAGTTATCAGTGTTGAAGGGTGAAAACAACTGAATAAGGCACTCAAACATTATTGGTGAAAAATCATTACAGTTGACCCTTGGTTTTCGTGATTAATCTGTTCCAGAGAGTCTGCTGAAAACCGAAATTCATGAAAACCAAACCCATTTTCCCCATAAGAAATAATGTATATCTATTATTTATTTTTTTTTTTTTTTATTTACTACATTCATCGGCCGATTCCCACCAAGGCAGGGTGGCCGAAAAAGAAAAACTCCACCATCATTCACTCCATCACTGTCTTGCCAGAGGGGTGTTTACACTACAGTTATAAAACTGCAACATTAACACCCTCCTTCAGAGTGCGGCACTGTACTTCCCATCTCCAGGACTCAAGTCCGGCATGCCGGTTTCCTGAATCCCTTCATAAATGTTACTTTGCTCACACTCCAACAGCACGTCAAGTATTAAAACCATTTGTCTCCATTCACTCCTATCAAATACGCTCACACATGCTTGCTGGAAGTCCAAGCCCTCGCACACAAAACTTCCTTTACCCCCTCCTCCAACCTTTCCTAGGCCGACCCCTACCCCCCTTCCCTCCACTACAGATTTATACACCTCGAAGTCACTCTGTCTCGTTCCATTCTCTCTACATGTCCAAACCACCTCAACAACCTCTCCTCAGCTCTCTGGAAATCAGTTTTGGTAATCCCACCTCCTCCTGACAAATAAATATAAAGCACTAATAAAATGTATAAATGAACATTTAACATCACACTTACCTTTATTGAAGACTTGTTGGTGTATGGAAGACGGGAGAGAGAGGCGAGTTTTTTTGTTTAGAGACAGGACAAAATGCTTCAATATGACGCTAATATCAACTCTACGGCTTATTTATCACTCACAATTCATCTAATATGACATATTAAACAATATTAATAACATAGAAACAGGATATATGCTCTAGAATAAATATGTCATTACGTATGTGAGGAGTGGTGGTAGTGTTGTTGTTGTTGGGTTTATAAGGGCCACTGACAGCATAAGCTGTACTGAAACAATGTACGTATGTAATTTATAAATGAGAAATATTGACACTTTAATTTATAAATAAGAAATATTTACACTTTAATTTATAAATAAAAAATATTTACACTATAAATAAGAAATATTTACACTTACCTTGGAGGAGATGCTGGCATTGGTTTAGGGTGGTGGAAGATAGACAGGGCGGCATATGTTTGTCAGTGGCCCTATATACCTCCAACAACATTGGAAGAGTTAGTTTTGTGTCGTCCTTTTTCTATCACTTAACCCTTTCAGGGTCCAAGGCCCTTCTCCAAAACTCGTTCTCAGGGTCCAAGAATTAAAAAAAAAATTATTGTTTCTTATGAAATGATAGAGAATCTTTTTCCAATCATAACACCACAAAAATGGTGAAATTTGATCGAAAACTAACGGAATTATGCTTTCGTGAAAATATCGGTATTGATGACGTTTACGCATCGGCGATTTCGCTCAATTTGAGCCCTATTTTCGGCAAATTCCAATGTTTCAGTCTACTAAAGTTATAGCTATTTTGCTAGAACTCCATTTCTTCTATCGATTGAGTACAAGAAACAGCCTATTTACCAATTTCAACTACCCAAAATAGTGGTCAGAAAATGGCAATTTGGCCAATTTTACACAAATTTAAAACGATGCCAATTTCAAAATAGGGTCCAGAATAAACGAGGCAGACATTTCTGGCACTAAAATAACATCTTCTCTGTTCATTAGTCATGTCTCCAGGCCCCTCTTATATTACTTTTGCTTTCCATTTTGAATTTTTATTCTCACAAAAAATAGAAGATTTATTGTATACAACTGCATCATTGTAAAAATGGTATAAATAATATCAGCGCACTTGTGCAAGAATATTGGACTCTCCAGTTGATGTGTATTGGACGCATGGTGTGATTTGTTTACTCGTGAACATCGGCCAAAATCGAACATTTTTGCTACTTTGCGCTCAGTTTCAAGGTACTTGTCATCGTGAAACCAGTCAAAATTATCTCTATTTCTGTAATATATCATCTATTCTATAAAATGAGACTAAGAAAATGAGAATACAAGCATAAATACCATACGAAAATAAAGTGCAAAGTCGCTGTTTTAAACCAAAAACACGGTCAGAGTTTTTTTTCCTCATTATGCACTGTGGTGCAGGAATTTTTTTATACTGCGCACACTGACTGCACAGATCCATTCTATCACATCTAGGCCTAACAGCCTGTTTCTGCATGATTTGAGGGCGCTAGAATTTAGGCGTACTAGTACGTCAATAACCCCAGGGCGTAAGCCGTACTAGTACGACCAAAACCCTGAAAGGGTTAATCACTTAACTTACTTGCTACACTGTTAATGCTACACTTTATCGCTGGCTGGTGCTATAGCCTTTATCGACTCCTGCTGCTTTAGTATCGTACATATCGTAGAATCACTGAATCACTGAAAAAGGCACATTCTCCCCTCTCTCTTCCTCCACTTTGGTACTTTGCTACGATTTCTTTCTTGAATTCTATCATGTTTCTCACCTTCTTTACCAAAGGGCTGGCACTAGGAGCTTTCTTTGGGCCCATGGTGGCTTATTTAGCAGTTGCAAGCACAAAAAACAATGGATTATTACGAAATGTTTCATATAAACGTGGGAGGTGATGCTTTGGAAGGCTTTGTGTGCACGCAGCCACTGGGACATGTTCTGTTCGACAGCCAAAATCCAAGGGAAATCACAAAAACCAAGGCTATATTTTGACGAAAAAAGTTGCCAATAACCAAAATTCATGAAAACCAAGGGTCCACTGTATTTCAATTATCATAGTTTCTTCTATAAAATAATGCAACTTGGGATGAACAGAGACCAAAAATAAATCCAAAAATGTCTCTAAGATTTACTGGTTGGTAAATAAGACACATAGGCAATAGTTAGGCATCTTTAATCCAAAACGTTTCACCTACACAGTAGGATTCTTCAGTCGAGTACAGAAAGTAGGCAGGAGCAGTAGAGATGTGAAGATGATGTAATCAGTCCATCACCCTTGAAGTCGAAGATTTGAGGTTGTCAGTCCCTCAGCCTGGAGAAGAGTTCTGTTCCATACTCTGAAACAATGTTTCAGAGTATGGAACAGAACTCTCACTTTCGTGTCTTACTTACCAACTCCTGTTGGTATTATATACCATTTTGATATTCAAGATTTACTGGCATCATAGGTTTAAGTATGTAAGTATTTCATTAAGTTTCATTCCTTGAACATTCAAATTCATTTTTTTTTTTTTTTTATGTGGTACAAAATAATGTAACAAAAGAAAGCCAGTAAAATGTAATGCATTACAGGCAAACTAATCCTAATGTTTAAAAAACTACCTAAAAATTAGACACAGACTATTAAGTAGGATTTCTTATGCAGTTAACTACATTATGTAGATTTAACACAGCATAACACAATAAAGTCAAACACTGATTTATTTCACAGAAACCAATTTCATTAATAAAATTTGCATATTAAAATTTACACATCAGTCAAGGACCCAGATAGAACTAAGTCACTGTGACCTTTTTTTGGGGTTATCCTGGGTAATTTACACTGTATATGATAATTGTACTTGTGTGTACCTGTGCCTAAATAAACTTAATTTACACAACCTAAAATCAATGCAGTGCTTCCTTTGAGGAAAACACATCAGTTTAAAACCAACCCGAAGAGGCATTCTCCAGTTACTGTTCAGAATCCAACAAAATGTTCACCTACACAACCTAAAGGGGCACGTTAGTTACTCTCTCTTCTAATATGTTAGTTTTTTCACTATAATCTACCTTGTCCATAATTACTATCACATTTGTTTTGTCTGCTTTCGTAAGGTGAAGTCTATGATCTTTCCTCAATTCATGGTATAACTTAACAAATCTTTGATGACAATTGTGTTGTAGAGGTCTGAGCAAAGCTCAGACCTCTACAACACAATTTGAATATGAATACCCTTATAAGCAACTCCCTCCTTACAAGAAGTTTGGTGGACATGAGAGAGGATTTCCAAGCATCTAAGACTCAGGGATGGGGAACGTCCAGCCCATGGGTAGAATATGACCCATAAAATAATTTGGTCTGGCCCTGCCAAGGCAACCACAGGCGGGACTCGAAATTCAATAAATGTAGGAGCTTTTTCATAGCAACAAATTTATATTAACCATTCCCCATACCAATTTACATAGTATAATGAAAAAATATGAAACTTAAAATCGAAATAAGTATGCAGAATTATGAAGATACCTTTTACCTTTTATTCTGATAAATTTTATAAAAATTGGGGCCCTTTGGAAGAATATACTGTTATTTTTTACGTGCAAGTAATTTTGCAATACAAAATCCGACAGCTCTTCTTTAGATTTTGAATCAGTCTCCCATCCATTGTTTTCTTCATTTCGAACATATTTCCGATGCAGCATCATCAATACCAGCTAACATCACACGCCTCACCAAAGAGAAGCAGTTCCAGCCATCACATTAGGCATGAGTTAATTAAATGTTTGACCAAATATAGCAGGGTAATTGTTAAGTTGATAATTTTGTATGACCCGCGAATGATGTTATAAATATCCAAATGGGCCTTGGCAGAAAAAATGTTCCCCACCTCTGAGCTAAGTGAACACATCACCAAAACCCAGCAATTAGGAGAGAAACCTTATGACAACATTTCGGTCCATCTGGACCATTACTATGTACAGTGGACCCCCGGTGTTCGTCCTGCTCCAAACTCGCCCTTTTATGTGTATTTTTTTAAATGCTTTTGTAAGTGTATTTTTGGGGGTCTAAAAGGACTAGTCTACTTTACATTATTCCTTATGGGGATAAATTCGTTTGGTAATGGCACTTGAACAGCATTCTGGAACGAAAAAATCACGAAAAACGGGGTCCAATGTATAACAAACAGCACTACTTACACTATACTATTCACTGATCTACCCCTACCTCACCTATGCTATTTGTGCCTGGGGTTCCACAATGACAAATCACCTAAAGCCAATAATAACCCAACAAAAAGCTGCAGTGCGAATTTTCACACAATCCACTGCTAGACAACACACTCCCCCACTTTTCAAAGACCTAAACCTACTCACTATACAAAACATTTACTAGTACTACTGTGCAACCTACATTTACAGAACAATCAAATCCAATATAAATCCTGACCTGAAGCGCTTTCTTGACAACTGCAACCGGACCCATAGACACAATACTAGGCAAAAAAATCTCTTATGACATTCCCTGTGTCAGGCCAAATCTTTTCAAAAACTCAATGTACATAAAAGGTCCCAAAATCTGAAACTCTCTGCCAGAAATCTCCAGAACCACTGGCTCAGCTAGCATTTTTAAAACTACAGTTAGAAAACACCTTATCTCCTTAACCTATCCCAGCCCATCATAAATAAATATATAAAAACTATACGTGCATTTGCTCAATATTGTAAACATAAGTAAAACATTATAATCAATATATATAGTGGACCTGCGACTATCGGCAGGGCTGAGTATCAGCTGACTCGAGTTTCGATCGCTTTTTTTGGCCCAATTTTTCCCCAACATTTGGCCATTTCCCCGACTATCGGCCCACGTACCAGACCTGTCTGCCTGCCCACGCTTGCGCGCCTCTTCGCGCAGGTGTCGTGAGCCAGTCTAGCTTTGTTTATCCTTGAGTGAACATTACCCAGTGCGCTCATTCAAACATTTCACAATAATTTTACTGTGTTTATTGATTGTCACTATGAAATATAAGTCACCATGGGTCCAAAGAAGCTTCCTAGTGGCACCCCTGTGGTAAAGAAAGTGAGAAACACCATTGAACTGAAGAGGGAGATAGTAGAAAAATATGAGAGTGGTGTACATGTGAGGGAGCTTGCCAGGATGTACAACAAAAACAAATCTACTATCACCTCTATCCTGGCAAGGAGAAAAGAACTCAAGGAAGCTGATGTTGCAAAAGAAAGGTGTTGACATGTTTGCCAAAAATAGATCAAAAACAGTGGATGAGGTTGAGAAGTTGTTGGCGGTGTGGATCAGTGAAAACAGAAGCGGGTGATAGTGTTTCCATGAGATAATTTGTGAAAAGGCAAGGCAGTTGCAAGCAGATCTTGTCAAGAAAATGTCTGGAACCAGTGCTGATGCGAGTGATTTTAAGGCCAGCAAGGCTGGTTTGACAGTTTAGGAAACGTAGTGGCATACACAGTGTTGTAAGGCATGGTGAGGCAGCCAGTTCAGACAAACTTGCTGTTGAAAAGTTTGTGACTGAATTTAAGGGGTTTGTAGACACTGAAAAATTCAAACTCCAACAAGTGTTAAATTGTGATGAAACAGGCCTCTTTTGGAAGAAAATGCCAAAGAAAACCTACATTACTCAGGAGGAAAAGGCACTGCCAGGACACAAGCCTATGAAAGACAGGCTAACTCTCATGTTGTGTAGTAATGCTATTGGGGATTTTAAAGTGAAGCCTTTACTGGTACAATGGACCCCCAGAAATCGGCCATAATTCGTTCCAGAATGTTGTTTGAGTGGCATTACCAAACGAATTTATTTCCATAAGGACAAATGTAAATAGATTAGTTGTTTCAGACCCCCAAAAATACACTTACAAAAGCACTTACAAAAATACACTTAAATAATTGTTCAAGTTGGGAGGTGGCCAATGTCCGGGGGTTCACTGTATATCACTCTGATATTCCCAGTGTTCAAGAAACACAATGTCACCAAGAGTAAATTGCGTGTGTTTTGGAAGGTTAACACTAAGGCATGGGTCATGAAGCAAATATTCCTGGAATGGTTCAATGAAGTGTTTGACCCCAGTGTGAAAAATACCTACAGGAAAAGAAATTGGGACTCAAGTGCCTCCTTATACTGGACAGTGCTCCTGCTCATCCTCACAACTTGGCAGACTTTTTGTCTGATGAGTTCAGTTTCATCACAGTGAAGTTCTTGCCTCCTAACACCACTCCTCTCATCCAGCCCATGGACCAGCAGGTCATTTCTAACTTCAAAAAACTCTACACAAAAGCAGTGTTTCAAAAGTGCTTTGAAATGACCTCAGACACTGAGTTGACCCTAAGAGAGTTCTGGAGGAATCACTTCAGTATCCTCCATTGCATAAGCCTTACAGGTAAGGCTTGGGAGGGAGTGACTTCCAGGACTTTGAACTCTGCTTGGAGACAATTGTGGCCAGGTTGTATCAAACAGAGGGATTTTGAAGGTTTTGAGGCTGACCCTGACCCTGACGACCATGTGCCTGTTGTGGGAAGGTATTGTGGATTGGGCAAGTCCCTGGGGTTGGAGGTGAGTGGTGAGGATATGGAAGAGTTGGTGGAGGACCACAGGGTGAGCTCAACCACTGAAGAGCTGCAAGAGCTTCATCTGGAACAGCATCAGACCAGAATATGAGGAAATTGAATCACAGGAGGAAGATAGACTGGAGGTGCCTTCTTCAGAGATTAAGATTTGTTCAAAGTGGAATGATGTGCAAAGTTTTGTTGAAAAATACCACCCTGAGCAAGCTGAAATAAGCCATCTCTGAAACAAGTTCAGTGTCAGAGCCATACTGCACTTCAGGAATATGTTAAAGAGGCGCCAGAAACAGAGGACTGTGGACAGTTATTTTGTGAGACAGGGGTCCAGTGACTCTCAAGCTGGTCCTAGGGGCATTAAAACACCAAGAAGGAAGTAACCCCAGATAGGGCTTTGATACCTGAAGTCCTTATGGAGGGGGATTCCCTTCCAAACACTAAGTCCTCCCTCACTCCTCCCTATCTTCCAGATGCCATCAGCAATCTTCAATAAAGGTAAGTAAAAATGTTATTTTATGTGTTTATTTAAATGTTTATTTAAATGTTTGTATTTATTTTCTAATAACTATAATATGCATAATTGTTTTCTGTATGTAACACTATACTTCAAATCCTACCTCACTAATAGGTATCAGTATGTCACTATTAAAGACATCCTCCATGACACTACCACTAGACACCGGATGCAGGGAAGTATCCTTGGTCCTGCTCTTCCTCTTATACATCAATGATCTTCCCAATGTATCACAAACCAAACAATACTCTTTGCTGACGACACAACATGTCATCTCCCACAAACCTTGCCACGCTTAATAAATTGTTAACGAGATTAATTAAAATATCAACATGGATGACAGCCAATAAACTTACACTCAACACTGATAAGACCTTCTATATTATGTTTGGCAACAAGAGCAGATGATCCCAATTAAACATCAATATCAACACTACACCTATTGCTAAACATAATGAGGGCAAGTTCCTGGGCCTCCACCTTGACAGCAGCCTGAAATTCAGCACCCATATCCAACATATAACAAAGAAAGTGTCCAAAACTGTGGGATCCTCTCTAATATACGGTATTATGTTCCACAATCAGCCCTACTCCACTATACTACTCCTCATCTATCCCTACCTCACATATGCCATTTGTGCGTGGGGATCAACAGCAATTACCCACCTAAAGCCAATAATAACCCAACAGAAAGCCGCAGTAAGATTATCCGCAATCCACGCTAGGCAACACACCCCCACTCTTCAAAGACCTAAACCTACTCACTGTTCAGAACATCCATACTTACTACTCTTATCCCCACATTTATAGAACCATTAATTCCAACTTTAACCTGAGCTAAAACACTTTCTTGACAGTTGCGACAGGACCCATAGACATAATACCAGACACAAACATCTCTTTGACATTCCCGTGTCCGACTAAATCTATCACAAAAATTCAATCGCATAAAAGGGCCTAAAATCTGGAACTCCTGCCTGAAAACTCTAGAACTGCAGACACAACCTCAATTTTCAAAAGCACCATTAAAAACATCTTATCTCCTTACACCCAACCGATAGCTAACCACATGAAAACTACTTTCTCTTGCACATATCCACAGCAAAATACACTTATTGATATCTTGATTCCCTTAATTACAGAACTAAAAAATTTAATCAACTGTTGCTTCATAATTCTTAGCTAGTCATAAGTTTGCCTAAACACTCCAATATAGAAACTGTAATATGCCAATACATCACCTTTACCATTAATATATAAACTAATTGTTAATTTCTTAAATGTTTAAATTCCAGTACCTCAATTTGTAAACCTAGTTAATCACTACAATTACCTAACCTTACTATCTGTATAATCATTGTGTCACTATAGAGTAAGACCTATCATAAGACTGCCTGAAAAGCCTAGGCATACCTAGGCATATTATTGGCCATCTTGTAATATCTACTTCATAAAATGCATAATTATAAGTACACCCCACCTTGTATATTACCAGAAATAAAGAATTTGAATTTGAATTTGAATTTGAATTCTTTAAAAAATGAATTTTTTGTGAATATTTTTGGGTGTCTGGAACGGATTAATTGTATTTACATTATTTCTTATGCGGAAATAATGGTTCAACTTTCGGCCAGTTTGAGTTAAGGCCTAGCTCCTGGAACGGACTACGGCCAATACTGGGGTCCACTGTATACTTCTCTCAATATTTGTAACCCCTCTCAAATGTTAATCATTCCATTGTGTCCACCTTAGGTTAATAATCAACACTAATTCTTCTCTATCAAACTTATTAAAGTCATATAGCATGAACTAATAGAATATTTAATTTTCTTGTATTCACTGTAACTCACCTAATGACCATATGTATATAAATACTGTACTGTTATTGCCTTATTAATCTTAAGTTAGTCTTGTTTGCCGAAATCTCTGCATATAAAGGGGCTTTTGCATGTGCACCCAGTTGTTATACTCCTTTGTAAAAACATGTATCATGCTAAAATAAAAATTATTATTATTATTATTATTATTATCATCAAGTCACAACTTGACATGGTCTAAGCCCTCCTATCGTCTCCACTTTCCTTGTTCCACCACTGGGCTTGGAGACCAGAGTGGATCCATATATAGGGCGTGCTTCTACCCTGGGTCCTTTGCTGGGGCCCGTTGTTTCTGTAGGCCCCTTATAACAAGTGATCACCTCCTGATCCTTGTGTATACCAGTGAAGCCCCAGCAGTGCCTTTAACTGCAGGTCGTCCATGGTGGAAAACCACTCAGTCCAGCTGGTAGAACATGGTCACATTCTCTCTGATTATACAGTCATACCTTGGTTAACGATGGCGTCGGATAACGATAAATTCGGTTAGCGATACATTTTACGTCAAAATATTGACTGTTACGATGATTGCTTCTGTTACGATATCTGTCCCGGACGCGTCCGCGTGGCCTCTAGTTGCAGGCACTCCAGGGAGCGTCAGTGTGCTATTGTTTACAAGTGAGCGACTACCACCCACGGATTCATACCAGTATATTGTCATTATTCCACTGCTTTTAGTGCTTGCAACTGCTAAATAAGCTACCATGGGTCCAAAGAAAGCTCCTAGTGCCAGCCCTAGATAAAGAGTGCAGCATTCATGCAGGATGTAGCATTCATGCAGGGAGTGTAGCATTCATGCAGGGAGTGTAGCATTCATGCAGAGAGGTAGCATTCATGCAGGGAGTGTAGCATTCATGCAGGAGTGTAGCATTCATGCAGGGAGTGTAGCATTCATGCAGGGAGTGTAGCATTGATGCAGGGAGTGTAGCATTCATGCAGGGAGTGTAGCATTCATGCAGGGAGTGTAGCATTCATGCAGGGAGTGCAGCATTCATGCAGGGAGTGTAGCATTCATGCAGGGAGTGTAGCAGGCATGCAGGAGTGTATCAGGCATGCAGGGAGTGTAGCAGGCATGCAGGAGTGTAGCAGGCATGCAGGGAGTGTGGCATTAAAAGAAAAGGCCAGTAACCCCAGAACAGAACTTGCCACCTGCAGGTTAATGGAAGGGGATTCCTTCCAAACACTAGCATAGTACTATACTCAATCATTTCCCCCCCTCCCGTCCTCCAAACATCAACAACTCTTCAATAAATGTAAGTGACATGTTATTGTACTATATTTACATGTAATTTCTTTAATGTTCATTAAATTTGTATTATTTAACCCTTAAACTGTCCACACGTAGATATACGTTCACTGCAAAGTGACCAAATTTTGAAAAATAAAAATCGTTTTTTTTCTAAAAATGAAGAGCACATTTTTATAAATAGGATAGGCTAAAACATTTTAGGGCAAGTACTTACCGAGATATTTTAGCCCGTGAAGTTGGTGCTAAATGATGTGGTGTCGGCAAAATGGAGCACTGCCGCTTGCAGAAACAAGAAACATTTATCGTTTTTTTCCATTTTTTTCCATTTTCTGTTGTTTTCATCCTATGATAATAATGTTTTGATGCAGATCTATTCATTTCATTGCCAATTCTTGTTTAGACACAAATATTTGTTACTGAATTAGTATGGGGCCAGCACATGATTGAGAGGGTGCCTCGTGGTCCTTTGTCTGTCCACACACCGCGCCACGAGGTCCAGGCACCATGCACCCACCACCTCTTCCTCCATCCCAGCATACTCTCCTTCATTATCACTTTCACTATCAGTGGCTGGGGTTTTGGATCGTGAACTGCCACGACCCTTGCCTCTGACTGCATATGGCACACTGCCTGAACATAGGTAATGACGCCCATAAGTACGTTTCACTGGGAATAATGATAATCACTGTCACTCGATGAATCGTCTATGGGCATAAAATCGATTTCATCATCGTCACTTATATCACCTTCACTATCGTTACTATCATAACACATGGAAAATGCTAATTTCTCTGCGGAGCTGCCTTTGGGTAGTAACACTAGAAACCCAAGAGGTGCTGGGCTGAGGGTCTGTGGCTACACTGGCCACACCAGATGTGCTGGGCTGAGGGTCTGGTATGGCCACACTGTCCACACTGGCCACACTGGCCACCCCAGAGGTGATGGGCTGAGGGTCATCTGGGTTGTCATCAATAGTTTCACTAATTCCTTGATTATTAGTGGCTATATCACTGTCAAATCCACTAAGCTGCGTTCTCTATCACTTTCCGAGAATAGTAGAGTGTTAATACGACGGCGTGAGTGAATCACGGGGTGTGCCATGAT
Source organism: Cherax destructor (assembly GCA_009830355.1). Lineage (NCBI taxonomy): Eukaryota > Metazoa > Arthropoda > Malacostraca > Decapoda > Parastacidae > Cherax > Cherax destructor. The sequence goes on from WNWK01024762.1 coordinate 22,883, forward strand.
GTTGGCCCAAGATGGAGCTGAAAATAACTGGGGCTACCATGCGGTGCCTAATGTCCCGATTTTTTCATACTGCGCACACTGAGGCGCAGACCCATTCTCTCATGTCTAGGCGACTCAGGCCTATTGCACTAAATTTGAACGAATGTAAATAAAAACGTAGATATACGTTCGGTCACTTTCGCAGTGAACGTATATCTACGTGTGGACAGTTTAAGGGTTAAATAAAAATTTAATTTTCACATATACAGTAGAACCCCGTATCTACTGATTTGGTATCTGTGGTTTCAGTTATCCATGGTTTACTCGGTCCAAAAATACCTTTTAATTTTGCATAATAATGGCCCCAAAGTGCAAAAGTAGAGAAGGTGGCAGTTGTTCAACACGTAAGAGAAGCCATAAAGTGCTTCCCATCAGTGAAGAAGTGATAATTCTCCACTGATTGTGCATAATTTATCAATTAAACTTTACAATAGGTATGTACAGGACTTATAGGGTTTGTTACTATCCACAGTTTCAGTGTCCACTCAGATCCTTGGAATGCATTCCCGTGCATACTGTACTATTTTTTCCCGTGCATACTGTACTATTTTTTATTAACACATCGGCGATTCCCACCAAGGCAGGGTGGCCCGAAAAGAAAAACTTTCATCATCATTCACTCCATCACTGTCTTGCCAGAGGGTGCTTTACACTACAGTTATAAAACTGCAACACCAACACCCCTCCTTCAGAGTGCAGACACTGTACTTTCCATCTCCAGGACTCAAGTCCGGCCTGCCGGTTTCCCTGAATCCCTTCATAAATGTTACTTTGCTCACACTCCAACAGCACGTCAAGTATTAAAAACCATTTGTCTCCATTCACTCCTATCAAATACGCTCACACAATTATTGCAAAACTCTTTAACAAATCCATTGAATCCTCTACCTTCCCATCAATACTCAAAATAGTGAGGTTACCCCATACATAAAGGAGGAGATCAAACAGACCTGAATAACTACAGGCCGATATCTAACTACCCTTTCTCTCCAAAATCTTTGAAAAATTACTTCATAGACAAATATATTCCTACCTCACCTCCAACAACGTACTCAACCACTGTCAATTTGGATTCAGGCCTAATAAAAATACAAATGATGCCATTATACACATGCTAGAAATAATTTACACCGCTCTTGAGAAAAAGAAATCCCAGTGGAATCTTCATTGATTTACGTAAAGCTTTTGATACAGTTGACCATGATCTGTTACACCCAAAATTATCACACTATGGTATAGAGGGCACTCCCTCAACTACCTAAAATCATATCTTAGCAACAGAAACCAATATGTGTACACAAATAGAGCAAGCTCTACCGCACAAACTATTACAGGGGAAATGTTCTTGGCCCTTCTCTTTCTCATTTACATTAACGACCTACCAAATGTATCTCAACTACTCAAACCTATACTATTTGCAGATGACACTACATACGTTATCTCTACCCAAGCCCAGACATACTAGCCAACACTGTAAATACTGAATTGCAGAAAATATCTACCTGGATGATGACTAACAAACTTACTCTCAATATTGATAAAACCTATTTCATTCAGTTTGGGAACAGAGCTACAAATGTACCACTTAACATAATGATAAACGGGTCCCTATCACAAAACTCACAGAGGAAAATTCTTAGGAATCCATCTTGAGTGGCCTATAATTTCAAACACATATACAACAAATTTAAAACGGAAGCCTGTAATTGTTTTACATGATGGTAGGATTACTGGTGTCTTTTTCTGTCTCATAAACATGCAAGATTTCAGGCATGTCTTGTTACTTCTACTTACACTTAGGTCACATTACACATTCATGTACAAGCATATATATACACACCCCTCTGGGTTTCTTCTATTTTCTTACTAGTTCTTGTTCTTATTTCCTCTTATCTCCATGGGGAAGTGGAACAGAATTCTTCCTCCGTAAAGCCATGTGCGTAAGAGGCGACTAACATGCTGGGAGCAAGGGGCTAGTAACCCCTTCTCCTGTATATATTACTAAATGTAAAATGGGAAACTTTCGTTTTCATTTTGGGCCACCACTTCGGTGGGAAAGCGCCGACGTGTTGAAAGAAGAAAGATACAACAAATTTCCAAGAAAGTCTCAAAGACTGTGGGAATACTATCCAACATACGGTACTATGTTCCATAACCAGCTCTCCTTACCCTATATCACTCACTCATTTACCCTACCTCACCTATGGAATCTGCGCATGGGGCTCAACATCAATAACTCATCTCAGACCATTAATAACACAACAAAAGGCTGCAGTTAGAATGATAACAAATTCACACTCAGACAACATACTCCACCAATATTCAAAAATCTAAACTTACTCACCATACAAGACATCCATACTTTTTACTGTGCCTGTTACATACATAGAACACTCTATGCAAATATTAACCCACCACTCAAACTTCTCCTTACCAACTTTAACAGGACACATGACCATAACACTAGACACAGAGCACTCCTCGATGTTCCCCGTGTCCATCTAACACTATGCAAAAACTCAATGCATATAAAAGGCCCGAAAATTTGGAATTCCTTACTTGTGATTGCCAAAGAAACCCTGCCTGTACCCCAATTCAAAACGATGCTAAAAAACCACCTTTTCACCCAAACCTAAGTGCACAATATCACACATTCCCAACAAAGTTGATTAATCACTTAAATGTATAAACCTGATTAATCACTTAAATGTAAAAACCTGTTATGAATAATAAATAATAATAATAATAATTTTTATTTCAATGCATGTTACAAGTGTACAATGTTATTGGTAGTTACAAATATAATACAATTATAAAACTGTAATGCAAGGAGAGCCACTGGCATGCCATGGCATTAGGGGCAGTTTATTCTAGAGGCTTATTCACTAAGTACTTAATGCTAAAGAAATTGATTGAGTTTATTCTAGTTCTATATTATTTAAATTATTAAATGGTTATACATACTATTTAAAGACAATACAAGAGAAATTGGTTGAGTTTAATCTAGTTGTAGAATTTATTTCAAATTACAGTATGTTGATGCTATACTAGTATAATAACAATACTAGAAATAGTTTTTAGAGTTTCATCTAGATATATATTTTATTTCAAATTAAGAAAATGATGATATTATAAGATTTTAAATGACAATATGATGATATGAAATTTCAACAAGTGTTAAGGAGGATGAACATATCAAATTGAGATCTTCTTAGGTAAAATAATATTGGGTTTGGAAGTTTGTTACAGTATGAGTATTTAGTATAGTGTGAGTGGTGATTTTGAGAAGAGTCTTGAATTGATTTTCCGACAAGGTTAACTTGATATTTACTGGTAATGAATTCCAGATTCTGGGGCCCTTTATGTGCATAGAATTTTACATTGGTTAGTATGGACTCGGGTATGTCAAATAGTGATCTGTGTCTTGTGTCATGTTCGTGGACCTATTAAAGTTGTTGAGGAGAATTCTGAGCGCAGGGTTGATATTAGCATGTAGAGTTTTATGTATGTAGAAGGCACATGAATAGGTATGAATATTTTTTATGGTGAGTAGTTTTAAGGTTCTGAATATAGGTGGAGTATGCTGTCTAGAGTGGGAATTTGTTATCATCCTGACTGCAGCCTTTTGCTGGGTTATGAGTGGTCTAAGGTGATTTAATGTTGTTGAGCCCCATGCACAGATTCCATAGGTGAGATAAGGGTAGATAAGAGAATGATATAGTGCAATGAGAGCTGGTTGAGGCACATAATAGCGTATCTTAGATAATATACCTACTGTCCTTGAAATTTTCTTGGAAATTTGTTGTATGTGTGTTTGGAATTTAAGACTACTGTCAAGGTGGATTCCTAGGAATTTTCCCTCTGTGAGCCTTGTGATGGGTGAACCATTTAGCGTTATGTTAAGTGGAACATTTGTAGCTTTGTTTCCAAACTGAATGTAGTAAAGTCTGAGGCAGCTACTGTGAAAAGCTCTGTTCCACAAGGCACAGTACTTGCTCCCATCCTATTCCTCATCCTCATATCAGACATTGACAGGGATATAAGCCACAGTGCTGTGTCTTCCTTTGCAGATGACACCCGAATCTGTATGACAGTGTCCACCGTTGAAGACACTGCAAGACTCCAAGCAGACATAAACCAAATCTTTAAATGGGCTGCAGAAAACAATATGAAGTTCAATGATGAGAAATTTCAATTACTCAGATACGGAAAACGTGAAAAAATTAAAATCTCATCGGAGTACAAAACTAATTCCAACCACACAATAGAGCGAAAAACTAATGTCAAAGACCTGGAAGTGATCATGTCAGAGGATCTCACCTTCAAGGACCATAACAATGTAGCAATTGCATCTGCTCGAAAATGACAGGATGGATAATGAGAACCTTCAAAACCAGGGATGCCAAGCCCATGTTGACACTTTACAGATCGCTTGTTCTATCTAGGCTGGAATATTGCTGCACACTAACTGCACCTTTCAAGGCGGGTGAAATTGCTGACCTTGAAAATGTGCAGAGAACCTTCACCGCACGCATAAGTGCGATAAACCACCTCAACTACTGGGAACGCTTGAAGTTCCTAAACCTGTACTCTCTAGAACGCAGGCGGGAGAGATACATTATTATATACACATGGAAAATTCTCGAGGGCTTAGTACCAAACTTGCACACAAAAATCACTCCGTACGAAAGCAAAAGACTCGGCAGGCGATGTAACATTCCCCCAATGAAGAGCAGGGGTGCCACTAGCACGTTGAGGGACAACACAATAAGTGTGAGGGGCCCAAGATTGTTCAACTGCCTCCCAGCATACATCAGGGGGATTACCAACAAGCCCCTGGCTGTCTTCAAGCAGGCACTGGACAGGCACCTCAAGTCGGTACCTGATCAGCCGGGCTGTGGTTCGTACGTTGGACTGCGTGGGCCAGCAGTAACAGCCTGGTTGATCAGGCTCTGGTCCAACAAGAGGCCTGGTCACAGACCGGGCCGCGGGGGCGTTGACCCCTGGAATTCTCTCCAGGTAGACTCCAGGTAGTAGGTCTTGTCCGTATTGAGAGTAAGCTTATTTGTCATCATCCATGTTGATATTTTCTGTAATTCGGCATTAACTGTGTTGGCTAGTACGACTGGATTTGGGTGAGAGAAGACATATGTTGTGTCATCTGCAAACAAAATGGGTTTGAGTAGTTGTGATGCATTCGGTAGGTCATTTATGTAAATGAGGAATAGGAGTGGCCCCAGGACACTACCTTGAGGGACACCGACTGTAATTTGTTGTGTGGAAGAGTTCTCCCATTTGTGTTCACGTACTGACTTTTGTTGCTAAGGTACGACTTTAGGTAGTTGAGGGGTGCCCTAATACCATAGTGCGCTAATTTTGTGAGCAATAAATCATGGTCGACTGTATCAAAAGCTTTGTAGGTCTATGAAGATTCCCAGCGGAACTTCTTCTTCTCAAGTGCGGTGTATATTAACCTAACATGTGTGTTATAGCATCGTTTGTGCTCTTGTTGTTCACAGTAAAAATGCAATAATCTTATCCTGAACAAAATTAGCTTAATGTTATAAACAGCATGAGTTAACGCTCACAGCACAGATGAATAGTGCAATTTGAAATAGTTCTAGGAGTTTAACAGTCAAGTTTCAGTCTGAATGGGAAAATGTATTAGGAAACACAGCACAACACTAGGACAAGCAACTTAATTGTGTAACTGTATTTGATAGTTCAGTAACACTGAGCGAGAATTACACTGAGTTAATAAATGTAAGAAGTCACTACACTGAAATAAACTCTGAGCCTTTATTTAAAAGTCTTAATACAGGCTTACAGATAACAGTTAACTGTCTCTAAAGCGAAACACTGTTGCTGAAGGTCAGAAATAATCCTAGTCTAGAAGTGAGGGAAAGTTAGTGTAGTTAACCTGGTGTACGTGGCAACCGCGCACCACTACATACACAGCGTCTTCACAGGAGGCGGCGATTTCTTTGGGATGAATATGATTTCTGTCGACTCACAGAACCTGCGGCCTTGTCGCTGGCGCCCAGTCTATCTTCTTCTTCACCTGGTCTGTGAGCGGTGGTGGAAATGTACAAGCATGGAGAGATATGGGTGATGGTGGTAGCGACACAGCTAATCCCTCTCCCTTACATTACTCACTTTAAATCCATCTGGCATATCAACCCACACTGGAAAACCAACATGGATACCCAGCTGACCGACTATTTTTCTAACCAAGAAGATAAAATGACAAGATAAGTTATCCAGCGCGGTAATAATTAGCAGTGCACTCTTTCCAAGTGGCATAAACCATACCAACTGCAAAGATGCTGCTCTTCAGACCATAAAGATCACTTAAATTTAGTAGACCAGCATCAGAAATAAAGAATCAGATTCACAATAAGAAA